>KV011796.1:0-82833 GCA_001598015.1 Dorcoceras hygrometricum
ACTTCTCAGTCTCGTAATCCCTCTCATTCCGGTGTGGGATCAATTTATTCATGTGCCCATTCGCCTCTAGAAGCCTACCAGGAGCCGCTCATTGTCCGTGTAACCTCTTAGCACCGACGATCACTCCCCGCCCTCTTGGATCCCCGGACCTCACAGATCACTTACTGTCGAGGACTAAAGATAATGAGAGTAAAAGAAGTTCTTTTTGTTTTATATTTAGGTAGTGCACTAGAGAGTAAAACATATCTCTCCTTTTGTTGAAGTTTGCATTAGATAATACATGCGCATTGTGTATTTGTTTTATTATACTGATGTTTAATATGTTCAAGTTAAGTATTTTTTAGTGCTAGTTGCTATATTATCAAATAGTAATATTATATACACTAATTTATTATGAAACCTACAAATTAAATTCAGGTCTGAATTCAAACAGAGGCTTATATACTTCGAGAAGCGCCATTGAAGAGAAGGCTGGCGAGACTGTTGGTTGGAGATAACCAGAGCACTGCTGCAGAAATACGTTTATCACACAGTGCACCAGCAGAGGGAAAATGAACCAGAAGCAAAGCTGTCAACTATCATTCTAGAGAAAGTTTAATTACAGTTGACAGCGGAGCTAGAATTAGCTTGTTAGAGCATTTCCCTAGTGTGTGAGAAACAGAGAGTTGAGAGCTTCATTGTAAAATCTCACACACAGAGATTCATTCACATCCATTGGTGAATGAATCTCAAAACCATTTCACAATCAGTTACCGTCCAAGCACGATGACGTAAAAATCATGTGTATGTAGTTAGTCACACAGTTGCGTCTGGTGTGCATTTGTGGAGTCTAGGAGTCCATACAAGTGCTGCTTGTGTGGGTGGGTGTTTGCAGACTTTCTGTAACCATCAAAGTCTTCTAGTGGATCCTTCCGAGGTGGAAGAAGGGGAGATGTAGGACATTGAGGTCCGAACTTCCAGAAACAAATCTTGTGTATCGTTTTCTTTAAGCTTTCAGCACTTGCATTTACCTTTAGCATCTTAGCATCGCATAACACAGCACGCACCATTATTTCAGCACTCACGCATACAGTTCAGCACACAAGCACAGTAAGTCTCGAACAGATTTATGTGGAACATAAATCTGTTTGAGTTGGTTTTAAAATATTAGGATTCAGTTCTGGTATTTTCCGCATGATTTTTAAATCATATCAGATTTGTCTCCGGTGTCTTCTGTATTTAGATGTTCAAGAACATTGAGCTATTGCAGCTCCATAGCAGCGCGCAAAATTTTCTAATGTCTTTTAACAAGCGCGGCTGCTGATGTTGCCTTCGAAAACAGGGACCAACACAAAACTTAGCAGCCGAGATGGATATATATGCAAAAATAAATTGCACACGAACTGCTGAATTCAAATTTCATTAACGGAGAACATATGGAGTACAAAAGGTTTGTACAATAGTTAGCTACACTCCTATTCTAGCCAATCTTCAGTATCTTCTCCTCTTGGAGGGTCCGCTTCTACTTAATCTCCTTTCTCTTCTTTCCCTATTCCTCTCTCTTTTAAGATCCACATTGCTTCTTTGTCTGTCTGCCTCACGAATTCTTTCCGCAACCTCTTCCAAACTGAGTCTGTCCACAATAGTTGTTGTTCGAACACCACCACTGCCACCACCAGTATCGCCGCCGCCTCTGCCTTGAACATCAGGAGTAGGCTGGGGACGGCTGCTACTTCCTTCCCCCTTTTTGGCATCACCACCGCGAATATAGTCGACAAGATCACCAATCTGGGTTGAGAGGCTTAGAAGATCCGCTGCTATTTTGGCTTGGAATTCTAATTGTTCGCTTCTTATAGCAGCAACCTGCCCGTCCAACAAAAGAAGTTTAGCATCAAGCGCGTTGAACCTGCTCTTGAATGATTTAACGACTGTCCCCACTGTACCAACACTGATCTTTCCAGCGTGTTTTGTCCTCACTCGCACGCACCCTGAGAAACTTCCCAGAGGGTCACCCATCCCAAAATTGTTCCAAGTCAAGCACGCTTAACTTTGGAGTTCTTAAGTGATGAGCTCCCGAAAAGAAGATGCACCTTGTTGATATGAGTAGTACCAATTAAATCTGATAAGCCTTCCTCAAATAACCTCAGTTACATTTATAACTTCTCAGTCTCGTAATCCCTCTCATTCCGGTGTGGGATCAATTTATTCATGTGCCCATTCGCCTCTAGAAGCCTACCAGGAGCCGCTCATTGTCCGTGTAACCTCTTAGCACCGACGATCACTCCCCGCCCTCTTGGATCCCCGGACCTCACAGATCACTTACTGTCGAGGACTAAAGATAATGAGAGTAAAAGAAGTTCTTTTTGTTTTATATTTAGGTAGTGCACTAGAGAGTAAAACATATCTCTCCTTTTGTTGAAGTTTGCATTAGATAATACATGCGCATTGTGTATTTGTTTTATTATACTGATGTTTAATATGTTCAAGTTAAGTATTTTTTAGTGCTAGTTGCTATATTATCAAATAGTAATATTATATACACTAATTTATTATGAAACCTACAAATTAAATTCACAATCCAAACCACACCAAATCAAACCAAACCAAAATTCTTGGTTAGAGGTTTGGTTTAAATAATTAATGGATTGATTTGGTTTCAAATTCTATAAATCGATATATGTTGGGTTGGTTCAAATTTTCATCCAAAATCGAACCAATCCACACTTGAACACCCCTAATAGTTTGCATACAGTGTGATCCCATTAACTCAAATATCTAGATCAACTCAACGATCATTAGTAAATCGAGAGTTGCTATAGATTCGATAGCCATGCAATACATCTCGGAGATTGAATAGTGATATCGCATGTGCTACTAGGTAAAAACTTTTACTCTAAAACCATATAGTAATCTGGTAGAGATTTTTCACACTATTATCTCCTCAGATGACATAGGATATCCACGCATTTAGGCAAACAATGAACCATCAACTCCTACATGCATTATGACCTCTCCCAATCTCGTCATCTGATGACCGTCAGGGAGTCGGTAAACGAGTCAAAGTGAGACCCATATCATGTAGACTCAATGATATTTTAATAACAAGGAATAATCATGTACAACCGAAACCCAGACTTAATCCATTTTCAAAAAATAATAACCACTTGGAAAGTTTGAACAAGGGTAGTTTGATATATCACTAGGTGATTATATATCTGCGTGCTCAGAACATCTTCATGTTCCTTACCAATGAAACATGGTACTTTGCAACGCAAATACTAGTTTCAAACTTGGACGGCCCTTATCCTTGTTGCGGATGACCCAATTGACTAGGAACTTGAAACGAACCAGACTCTTGAAAAAAAAAAATTTTTTTGAAATCATGTGCGGAATAAATAAACTAAAAAGGAATGGCTCGTTCCCTTTTAAATCATTTCCTCAACAATACTTGAAACAAAAATAAATAAATATTTTAAAACTTAAAATCATCCATACTATTTAAAAACTAGACTGAGTAAAAGTACTGAACATGAACATGCTAAAAATCAATATCTGAAAAGCGTATCATATCAAAGATAAAACGTCAATGCGGCAACGGGGTACTGCTGCAACGGACGCTCAGAGATCCTCACCGCCAGTCGTGATAAAATCCACAGGGTCATCACCTGCACCATTTAAACCTAGTGAGCCTAGAGACTCAGCATGCTCTATCTTTTAAATAGCAAGGTACATACTAATAAAGCTACATGCAAGCATATACGTGTAATAAGATAACATTAAATCATGCATGCATGGATGATCTTAAAACATGGTTCGTAACATAAGTCGTAACGTATCGTAATCATATGACATATATCATAAGGCATGACGTAACGTAACATAAAAACGTATGAATCGTATCCATGAAGTGTGGACCATGTTCAATTGATCAATCTTAAAACCAACATACGTGGCGGCCAATTTTACCCGACCTACATCATCATCATATACATTAACAGAGGTTCACTGCGTCCGGTCTCCGAGATCCGCTCATCATCTATCATTATTCATTAACAGAGGTTCATCGGGCCGATATCCCGGATCCGCTCATCATCACATTGCCACAAGTCACTTCAATCCCTCCATTTTTTTAAAACATGCCTAAAACATTTCATAAAATATTCGTGATGCGTGCATTTCATAAAATCATGCAATTTAAAAGCTTAGCCCGTCAATATATATTTAATTCTTTCCTTTAAAACATTATCATACACAACATACTACATATATAATTAAATATATATTCACGGGCTTTTACATTTTCTACTCCGATCAAGGACTTGTTCAGAAGTCTGGCCCACTACTTCAATGCCCAAAAGAACCTAAACTGAACCTAAAATTGATATTTAGCCTAATACATGACTTGACAAAACTTTAAAATTAACCTTTAAATTTTATAAAATACCCCATCCTTTATTAAAAATCAACTATTTAAAATTTTGGCTAAATAAATATTCATTGGCCAACTTTGACTAAATAAAATCCCAAAGGTCAAAATTTGACTTTAAAACTTAAAATAAAGTATTAGATCCAAATTAATTAAAAGTTTGAATAAAAACTTTGAATTTAAAATATTTGATCAAAAATCTTAAAATTGGATCATATACTTTAAATTTGAATTTTAAAAAGTTTATAAAATACTCACTATTTCACTTTAAAATCAAACATTAAAATTTGACAAAAATCTAATAAATCAAATAAATTCTAAAAATATTGGAAAATATTTTTAAATATGCTTAAAATATCAAATAAAGTCATCCACGAACTTTGGCAACTCTTAAGACTCGAAATCTTAATTTTCACAAAAATGACCCAACGAGGCTCACTTCGAGCGACAAAACGATAAAAATCATTAAAAATCCATTTATTAACCAAATCACTTCCTATTTCGACCCACATTACCCTAACTCAATCCACTAGCCATTGGAACAAACGAGACGCAAAAAAAATTCAGTACGTGACCAACCCGACGCCCGAAAACCCACTGCCTGCGCGTAGACTGCATCCAGGACACGTGCTAGCCATAAAATTCATAACTAATTCGTTCCTCGACCAAATCACTTTCCGTTTGGACCTACGGGATCCTAACTCAGTGAGATATCTCCTGAAATCAACCTTGACCACTCATACTTCATATAGAAACTTACCGAACCCCAATAACTCTATTGTCGCGCACAGACGATAAACCAGGACACGTGCTGATCATAAAATTCATAACTAATTCATTCCTTGACCAAATTATTTTTCGTTTGGACCTACGTGATCCTAAACTCTATGGACTAACTATTGGTACCATCTTTGGACCAAAACCAAGCCTCAAGAATCGTCAATGATCGAAGCACATCAAGAGATGGATCAAATAAGTGTTGAAAATTATGATATATGCATGGATCTCAAACAATAAACATAGATCAATTCAAATCACATACAATTCATGCAATCATTGATTAAAAACGGAATATTATGGCTTAAATTATGAGAAAAATAAGAGATATTACATGCGTGGCTTGGAGAAAAGGAAGATCTGCGAGTTACCGACGTGTAGGACGCGAGATCGAGACAAGACCGCCTTTGAATCACCAAAACTCTTGCAAAAGTCGATGGGGTGTGATGGAGGAGGAGGGGACGGCTCTAAGGAGGAGGAGTGGAGGCTAGGTCACAAAAATTTTGTGTTTGAAAGAATGGGTGGTGCCAAAAATTACCCTTCATGTTTAATTAAGAAAATAAAAAGGAGTTCCACAATCTTTACTCTCCACTAAGTTACCATGTTAATCAAAACTCTATCCATGTTTTAAAATCTCTAATTTTCGAAATAAAATGACTCCCCAATTTTAATATACAATAAAGTCATTAAATAGCCCGTATAAGCGAAAAACGGGTTCCCCAAAAAATAATCATGAAAACCCCAATTTTCGAAAATTGCTGCTTAAAAAATAATAAATTTATTCTTAAACATCTAAGAACTTAAAAATCTCAAATTATTTTCATCTCGATCGTCCCTAGTCTCGTCCACGCGTCCGTAACTCAAACAGGCTGAAAACATGACAAACATACCCTGCAACATAAAATCATGAAAAAAATCACATAAAATGGCATGTAATCATCTAAAATTATCTTCCCCCTAGTCATGCTCTCATTTCTACGTATTCATGAATTTCTAGGCGCTACAGAACTCATTTAGAATATATAGTGTATTAGATGGGTTTCATGATAGCCATCAAATCCACTATCACATCCAATATATAATGCATTCAAGGTCTTTATCCAACAAGTTTGCAATTATAATAAAGATAAAGAATGTCATGGTTATAAATGTCATTATGTATATGAATAAACATTGTGTTATAGAGAGTCAACAAAGCCCATTTGGCTAGCTGGGTACCTACTCTAACACTGAACTCTCGTATCCATCCGAAGCTACATCAGCGTCTCCATTGTCATTTTGTTTATCCAGTGATCATGTCTTGCGTTCAAGACAATCCTTCTTGAAGTGTCATCCATTTTACATATGAAAGACTTCCTTTTGTCCCTTGATTTAGACCTGTGCTGGATTCTTGCCTTAAACTCGCGTTTCTTCGATCTACGGACCTCAGCCTTGAATTTCACCTAGGCCCTTAAACTTCTTCTTTGATTCTTTGGAGAAGAGGGCTACGTGTACTTCTTCAAGAGTCAAAGAGTCCCTGCAATAGAGAAGTGTATCTGAGAGATTTTCGAACTCAGTTGATAGGAATACAACTTTTGCTTCAAGTATATTCTGTTCACCAAAGATTTGATCATATAAAGATATTGAAGCTTTGCCCAGATTGCCGCAGCAGAGGTTTCCTTCAAAATTTTGCTCAAAACTTTACTGCCAAGACAAAGAATCAACGCTTTCTTTCTCTGTCAACATGGATGGCAGCTTCTTCTCACACTCCACAGCCAAATCCAGTCCTTGGTGAACAAAAAGTTCACGCATCCTCAGTTTCCATAATCCAAAATCATTCTTGCTGGTAAACTTTTCGATATCAAATATTGCGGATTCTATCATGATTATTCCTCAAATCGAAAACTGAAACCAGTTGTCAACTTAATCATAGGATTGAGCATAGTACTTTGTGTGATCAAACATAGATGCATGCCACGCACGAAAAAAGAAATTAAATGGAACCCTGCAGTAATCAAAGTGAATGAGAAAAATGCAGAGAGTTTTCATAGAGAGTTCTGGTTTCTTAATGGATTCAATTCATCTTGATACAGATCACCAAAGTATATATAAGCCAAGCTACAACTAATCTACAAAGCACACACCAACTAACTGATTCCAGTGGTTCACTCGAAGAATATCATATCCACCAAAGTCGGTTGTTAGCAAAAATAAAAAACTTGTCCAAACGGAGCCTACGTAGACTATGACCTCTATGTTTTTAGTTCATTATAAGCCATTCCAATTTTGAAGAATCCCACTAAGTTATGATCTCTCATTTCAACATACAAGCTCTGTTTTCATATTATAATGTGAGAAAATGTTCTACGCTGGAGCCTCTATGTATTTATTATCATGTCCATCCACTCTAAAGAAAGAACTTGAGAATGAATACAGAAAAAGGTTGTTCGAATCTAATTTGACTCCTGGAATTTATACAAAACTCGGATGCGAGATATCGAAATGAAATAGGAAAATTTCTTGCCTATAGAATATCTACCAGTCGATTTTTGCTAGCTCACTGTCACATCAATTTGAACATTTGAGAACTAAACTAATTAGCTAGTGATTTTACTTTCGACTGATGGTTCCTCGACTCCAAGAATTCTCTAACTTCTCCTTGGCGAAAAGATATGCATTGCACTTAAAAATTAGTACAATCAATAAAATGACGGGGATTCTTAACGATATCATATAGTGTATAAAATAGAACTTAAGCAAAGAAGAAGAACAACATATTATTGTCCGAAATATTGATTTATATATAATTTTGGTCCATGTTCTTAAAGGGCCAACGAAAGAATGTTGGACTCTCTAGTTTGTAGTATATCAAAGAAGCCCACTGATTTACATATGAATTTCACATGTTCCTTTTTCAAAAAAAAATAAAAAAAATCTAAACATATTTCTTAAACTACTCGAAAAGAACACATACTAGCAAAGGTTGCTTTCCCGCAAAATTGGGAAGTTATCTAACCATGATCGAGATCCTTAAATTTTTCCTTATTATTTATGCAGGATGAAAATAATTTTGGTCTATCTTCTTTTCCCACATGTTCTTCTGTTAATTTGTGTATAAGACATGAAAATATTCCTGGTGAATATGTAACTTTCTCTAAACAAAAACACATACTTAAAGTCTCGGATTTTAGATTTGACCATCGTCTCAATTCGATAAATCTCATCTCAAAATTTATTGAACCGCCCACCATGAATACAAATCCAATCCACTCATCTCACAGCAATCCAAACCGTTTCAGAATCTCTATAAAATATATATATATATATTACGTTCGATAACTAATTTTTAGACTTATTTTAATGGGGTTGTGCATGAACTAGTTGGTGCATGTTCCAAGTACAATGAACTTGAATGTCTAAAAATAAATGCACTCCCAAGTATTTTTGTCTTCAAATGGGGGCATCTAGTGAAGTACTACATAGGTAGAGACGATTGTGTAAGGATTAAGTTTGTCTTAACTGTCATAAATGTCAACTTCTTCATCGTGACAAGTTGATATAATGTAGAATTTATTTAAATTACACGCCAAAAGGATTATTTTAATTGTTTAGTTTGGAATTCCAGGACAAAGTTCTCCAGGTTTGCAGCACACTGTTTAGGAGGACTTTCTGACACAATGTAGATGGTATTCGCGGGATAATACATGCCAGTGTCTCTTCTTTGTCCGAATTAAAAACATATTTGGTTCCTCATTTTTTATAACTGAGAATATTGCACTTCCATCATTAAGTTTATCAAATTCGGGTTTTAAATGAATATATATATTGTTTAATTTTAATCAACTTTTTGGAGTGCTAATGCAATGCATATACGAGTGACATGTTAGTCTCGGACCGATATTATATTGGTGTCTAATCATTGACACATGAGTAAAAAGACTGAATTTGCCAAAATTATAAAGATAGTATGTTGATTAAAAGATGAAATTTGACTAGATAACCACGATGACTTAGAAAATATTACGGAACCAAAGATGAATTTAACACCTATATAAATATATTGTAGTTAATTAACTTATTAATACTCCCAACTTTTTTGAGCGAGTAAAGAAAGGACTAAAATTTAGCAGTACTCCCGACGAACGAAAGCTGAAATTTACCTACGACTCAAGAACATGAACACAATATTGTCCATTATTATATAAGATGTGAACAAATTCTTTATAAATTAGGCATGCAGGCCCACAATCCTAACTCATTTTGTGAATCGCTTGGTTAGGGTCGGCCTTTTCACAAAGTCGAGGCTAACTTGTTAAAATTTGAAGAAACATTATGTTTGGACAATAAGACTCCATTTGGACATATTTTTAAAAAATGTTTTTCAAAAAATATTTGTAAAACGTTTTAAAAGTTATTTTAAGGAAAAATATGTGTTTGGATTACTATTTTATAAAAACGCTTTATTAGTTCAAAATGTGTTTGGACTAGTAATTTAGAAAAATGTTTTTAAAAACATAATTTCTTTTTTATAATTTTTATATAATTTTCTCATTCTTTTAAATTTTTTTTTCATATGTTTTATTTATATTATCCATTTTTATATAAATAATCTCTTATATAATTTTTTCTCTATTTTTTATTTTCATTTTCCAGTTTCTATATTTTTTTGTGATAGATATTTTATTTCAATCAACAATTAAATGTTTAATATTTTATTTTATTCTAGTTAAATTAAATTTAGATAAATCGTTAATTTGAAAATAAATAAAAATTATATTCAATAATTTTAATCATAAAACGTGTAAAAAAACGCTAGCAATAGTGAATATTTATCACCATATAAAAAATTTGAAGAAAATGTTAATCGTAAATAGATTTAGCTAGCCATAAGCTTATCTTATAATTATAACTATACTTCTTAAAAACAACAAAAAACACCTCTTACTTGTTTTTTAAAAACTATACTTGAAAAACAATTTTTTAAGAAAATATTTTTAAAACTTTTTAAAAAATCTTGCCCAAACACCAACTTTAAAAAATTTACTTGTAAAACACTAAAAACGTTCTTTAAGAACATGTCCAAACACACCCTAATTATATGCTATCCGGATTTCAAATTTGAGAGACGTAATATCAAATATTAAAAGATCAAATCTGTTATGATTAGGATAAAAGAAAAGGACTAAGAAATAATTGTCCTTAGATGTTGTTGTGGACTTCAAGAAAAAATGTGTCGAACTAGTTGATCATGCATGTATAAATACATTGTAAGAACCTATTAAATACGTAATCAATTTCCACTTGTTGATTGGTAGGATCGATAATAGTACATGTATTTCTCTACTAGGAATCGGTTTTAGTTATATCTGCTATTTTTGTTTTATTATTTTCTGTTTGGGCCTTTTTCAGCACATTATATTGTTGTTAATCATTTGCAACTAGGTATATATTAATCATATTAAATCTTAATAGTGTGGTTTATAATTTAATGTCATAATAACAGTACGTAAACCGTGTAAATTACTAATACATCATCATATAAACTTGGACAAATTAAATAGCTTATTTATTATCAATTTGTTGAGGAAGTTTACGTCGGAATCGCCAAATTGTAGTTCTTTATGAATATAAAATTGCAAGTAGCCAGAAACTTTAAATTTTTGGAAAAACTGGTTGCCCGAAACCACTAGCCCACAGATTACATACAGTGTCTAAATTTGACTTGTGGTAAAGAGTCTGAAGGTTTCTTAATTTTGACAACGAATAACTTAACCAACGTCGTTAGTTAGTTCAGTTGACGGTGATGTTAAATTATTATTTAAGATTACGCTTGTATTTATCTTTAAAATTGATAATGCTAATCAAATTCATAGATTAATTTGGCATTTAAAATTCACACTGTATTCATATTAAATTAAATTAAATTATATATAACTTTTAGTAATGATTTTAGTTGAAATATGAATATTAAATATTTTTCCTTATATATAAAGATTCACAAGTTCAATAATAATTATGATGTTATATAAGAAAATATGATAGGAGAAAGTCCTTCATAAACCAGTTTAAGCTATCATGACTTGCGACTAGTCTTCCCAAGGAACACTGCCTTGTCTAAGAAAATTGATTTTTTAAGAGGTCTTAGCCCTACCATTTCTCCTGGAAGCACTCTTGGAAAGCATTGATTATGTTACAGAATAATTATTTTAAAACATTATGTTAAAGCCATAATTTTTTCTAGTGAACCAATAATTTAAATAATTAAGGTTTAGCCTCAACATCCTTAATTATGTTAAATTATAAAAATTTGAGTCACATAATGGAAATCAGTTGTGATTAATTGTATGAATGTAATACATTTCAAACCACATGGATATTTATATAATTAATTAGGATAAAAATATCAATATTATATGTTTCATAATTACCCACAGGAGCAAGGAATTTGTTTTGATATTTTATCATACAGTACCCAACAAAATATAATTGAATTAAAACTTTAACTCACAAGTAAGTTTTTATGTTGTTAGATATTTGTTACAAGCTTTACATTGATAAACGTGATTTTTATTTTTGCCTCAAATTTTAAAGTTATAAGCGTGTACATTTTTGAAGTTATGCAATTTTTGAATTTTTCTGATATGCAATGTGGCATTCCGGAACTAAAGGGTGATAACTATAAAATATGTAAAAGAAGAATTCTTCAATTGGGATGGATGTATATTGATTATGCTATACGGAAAGACGAACCACCTGTTATTACTCAAAACAACATTCTGAACGATGTTGATCTTTCTGAAAAATGGGAGTGATCTAATCAACTCTACGTAATGTCATATAGACTAAGATCTCTGCTGCTATAGGTACTTCTATCGATCAGCATAATAAAGTCACACAATTACTGAAAGACATTGATGAACAGCTTCAATCTTCAGATAAGGCACTTTCCAGCACCCTAATTATTAGGCTCACTGGTGTGAGAGATGTGCGAGAGCACATCATGAAAATGAGGGACATGGTGGCTCGACTCAAGACACTTGAGGTGGATGTGTCTGAATCTTTTCTGGTGCATTCCATTTTGAACACTTGATCACAATAATATAACCCTTTTAAAATATCTTATAACACCCAGAAAGATAAATGGTCAATTAATGAACTTATGATCATGTGTGTTCAAAATTAAAGGAGGCTAGTAGTTGAATCAAGTGAGAGTGCACTATTAACGATGAAAGAAAAGAAAATAAAAGGTAAAATACCACCCCAAAGATGGAATCAAGTAGAAATTCAAATGTTTTTTCTGTAAAAAGAAGGGACACACGAAGAAAGATTTCTTTGATTTCCAAAAATGGCTTGAAATGAAAGGTATTCCAAATTCATTGTCGGTTATGAATCTACTAGGGTTGATATGATTTATAATACAAGGAGACCTTTTCTCTTGTATCTAAAGGTTCTCTCCATATTATGTTAGTATTATTTGCATATTTTACTTGGATTTTCAACAAATGGATGTGAAAACGGCTTTTTTCAATGGAAATCTAGAGGAAAAAGTTTACTTGAAACAATCTGAAGGATTATCCTCCAGTAATGGTGAGCAATTGATATGCAAACTAAGAAAATCCATATATGGATTGAAACAAGCATCCCATCAATCGTATCTGAAATTTCACGATGTTATATCTTCTTTGGAATTGTTGGGAACATCATTGATCAATGTATATATCATAAAGTCAGTGGGAGTTTGTTTCTTATTCTATATGTGGATGACATATTACTTACAACCAATGAGAAATGTTTGTAACACGAGGTGAAACAGTTCCTCTCTAAAACATTTGATATGAAGGATATGAGTGATGCATTTTATTTCATTGTCATTTAGATACATAGAGACAAAATTTGAGGTATCCTAGGTTTATCAAGAAACCTATATTAACAAGATTTTAGAGAGATGTCGTATGAAATGAAATGTGACAAGTTCAGTTTGAACCAATGCCAAAATAATGATCTAGAACGGGAACAAATGAAAAATATTTCTTATGCTTATGTTGTTGGAAGCTTAATGTATGCTCAGATCTACACTCGGCCTGACATTGCATTTGTTATTGGGATATTAGGATGCTATGAGAGTAATCCAAGTTTAGATCACTGGAAAGCTGCAAAAAAAGTGATGAGATAATTTCCAAAATCCAAAACTATATGCTTATATTTCAGACGAACTGAAATTTTGAAAGTTATTGGCCACTCTGCCGACTACACTGGCTGTGTTGATTTACAAAATCCACTTCAGGATATATTTTCATGCTAGCTGGTGGAACTATATCTTGGAAAAGTGCAAAGCAGTCAAAACTGCAATTTCTACTATAGAAGATGAGTTCGTATCTTGTTTTAAACAATCTCACATGGTGTATGGTTGAAGGGTTTAATATTGGGGGCTTAAAATTTTAGATTCTATATCTAGGCCATTAAGGAGATTTGTGATAATTCAATTGTTGCCTTTATAGGTAAAAATAACAAAAGTGGTAGTCGAAGCAAGAACATTGACATTAAGTAGCCATAAAAAAATGTGTTAAAGATAAGATAGTGATTATCAAACACATTAGCACATAGTTGATGAATGACGATCGTTTGACTAAAAGCATGCCACCATTAAAAATTAAGGATCATACAGAAAGAATGAGACTCGGTTTCTTCATATAATTTTATTGTGAGAACAAACTAATGAAACTTTGGTATGATATTTTTATTATTTATATTTTTATTGATTTGAGAAATATGAATGGAAGTTGAATCTCGAATAATCATAAGGTTTATTCATTAAGTTCTAAGTTTGAGAAACATAAAACATCGTGATACATTGAAAATAGTACTCGTTTTAAGATGACTTATTGTCATGATTCGTGTATTTTGTTATCCTGATTGTGAATAATGAGATGAATATGAGCCAAGTGGGAGAATGTAAGAAATATTATATTTGGCTCATATAGTGACAAAGAGATGAGATTAAGAAAATAATGGTGATATCCATAGCCTATAATTTTGAGCAAAAAAAGCATGCACCTTCTCAATTTTTAACTACTATGAGGTTAAGAAAATAATGGCGGCGGGCCGAGCCTATAATTTTGAATAAAAAATGCATGCACCTTCTCAATTTTTAACTACCGAGACGTGCATGTGCAACCTCTTTTGAATCTCCTTCTCCCAATTATCTCATTGGTGGCATGAGAACGTCTTTAAACTGAGAGTTCGAAGTTTCTAAGCCCACACCCAATTAGAATACAAATACACCATCTGTGACTATGGAACACTTATAATACTTCAAAACCGAAGGTAAAACAAGAATACTTACAATGTTCAATGACCGGATATAATTCTTGATATTCTTCCGCATATATATTTATCATGTTCATTTAAGTTGAGAACAATACTATCACAACGTAGTTGATTCAAGAATGGCAATGAGGTCAAATGAAATTTGGTAGCACAAGGTTCAAATATTTGGGCCGAAATTTAATAAAAATCGTGGCCTTAAAATTAGTAATTACCATATATCATCTTATTCCTGGGATAGATAGAAAAATAACATTGGCAGACTTTGTTTTTAAAAAATAAACTTCTCTTGTGTAAGTTTCAATATTTCAAATCCGTTTGTGTGTGTATATATATATATATTTGATAAACATGGATTGGTGTTTTTATTTTAATTTCATTTAATTTAATAATGCCAGTTTCAATCAAGATTCCATGTAAGTTAAGAATTCCACTTGCAGTATCCCGTGAGATCAATTCTTCTCTCTGTTTTATTTTTTTATGATAATTGTTTTTTTTTTTTTTTGGCTTTGCCCTCGCAGGAAACATCAAAACCATGGTACAAAAGTTATATTAGTATTATAATTGTTCTAATATTTTTATTATTATTAAATTTTTCCCTATATATACATTGTATGTGTAGCTGTCATATCACCGTGTCAACGTTTTCCTGAATACTAGAAATGTACTCAAAAATGTCTTCCACTCTTCAGGTTCAAAGAATCAACCAAATAAACCACACCACCAGTAGCGGTGGAACAACAGGCGGATCCGCCGCTTTCAACCGTAAACAGCGGAAGCCTTCCTGGGTAATTGCTGAAAACACAGGCGGCGATCAGATTCCCCTGCCGGAGAATTTGCTACACCACCACAATCACTCCGTGGCGGCAAACCAGTGCTGCTCCACGGTGTTCCAGGCGATCGACGCTCCAATAGACTCCGTGTGGTCTCTAGTCCGCCGCTTCGACGAGCCGCATGTCTACAAGCACTTCCTCAAGAGCTGCACCGTCATCTTCGGCGGCGGCGAGGTAGGCACTCTGCGGGAGGTGCATGTGATCTCCGGCCTCCCGGCGGCGTCCAGCACCGAGAGACTCGAAATCTTGGACGATGAGGAGCACGTGATGAGCTTCAGCGTGGTTGGCGGCGACCACCGTTTGCATAACTACCGCTCCGTAACGACTCTGCATGCATCGCCGCCGTCGAGTGACGGCGGAGCCGGAAATGGAACTGTGGTGGTTGAATCGTACGTGGTGGATATTCCCCAAGGGAATACGAAGGAAGAAACTTGTGCTTTCGTTGATACGATTGTGAGGTGCAACCTGGAATCACTCGCACACATCGCTGAAAGTTTGGACAAAATATAAATCATTTTAATTAATAAAATTTGTGTAAATAGATTTTTTTATTAGAGTTTTTCCTTTTCTATGTGATTTTATTATTTTTACTTTTTAGAAACTACTACCTTGTACTAACAATGTTGCCGTCTAGTACTCACATTTGTTATTGAATAATTTATTTTGGCTCTTTGCAGTAATCAATTTCAAATTTTTAGTCATATATATTTTATCTTTTTTGTCAATTTTCAATTTTCGTTTTATTTGGTATTGCGAATGAATGACACTGCTAATATCACACTGTACATTTTTATATTATGCACACGTCGTACTACGCTATGATGTAACCAAATCATTGAGATTAAATATACTAGAATACTGTAGCAATTTTTGCTTTTTTTTCAAGACTTTTCCTTTTTCCTTGCAAAAGCAATTCCATTATCTTTATAATCAGTCCGGACATTAAATAATCTATTCTAGTTATGATCACTTCTCTTAGTTTTGTAGTGAAAGTGTATGATTTTATAAGATCCAACTTTAACAGCGTTATGAATATTATAATGTTTATGATACAATATAAATGTGTTTTTGAATCCAACGCTTAATTATAATATTATTTTAAGATTTAAGAACCCACCAGGAAAGGTAGCAAATGTGTAGTGTAACTAATGTTTCATGTGTGCAGAGCAAATTAGTATCCTATTGGATTCATCGACAATCGTGCATGATTTCTGACATTCCATAAAGATCATTTTAAAGTAAGTATATATGATACTATTCTTCTCGACCCGCACATATGTTAATATCTTCGTTCTGTTCTATGTAGGGTCGAGGTATCATCACGATTGTCATCTTTTAATCATATCTTTTAAGATGAACCATGATTATCTTTTAATCATAGATGAACCAAAAATATAATGTATGTTGATCTTATCTTCAGGTGTCATAGTGATAATCATGTCTTCAAACCTGGTCAATATATACACTACAGATGAACCCCTAAATTTGGGATTGGATGTAGATCTCGCTCAACCACATAACAAGTCGGATATCTCACCCTTACTAACCGCCTAACACCTTTGTATAAACTTAGTGTGAGGCCCGGGGCTCAAAAGAGGGCGGGGAGTGATCGTTGGTGCCAAAAGGTTGCACGGACAATGAGCGGCTCCTGACGGGCTTCTAGAGACGAAGGGGCATATGAATGAACCGATACACCGAAATGAGAGGGATTACGAGACTGGGAAGTTATAGATGTAATTGAGGTTAGTTGAGTAAGACTTATCAGATTTAATTGGTACTACTCATATCAACAAGGTGCATATTCTTTTCGGAAGCTCATCACTTTAGAACTCCAAAGTTAAGCGTGCTTGACTTGGGACAATTTTGGGATGAGTGACCCCTTGAAAAGTTTCTCAGGGTGCATGCGAGTGAGGACAAAAACACACTGGAAAGGCCAGTGTTGGTACAGTGGGGGCAGTCCTTAAATCTGGGGCGTTACAGTTGGTATCAGAGCCGACCTCTCTTAGTACGGTGTGGTTCAAGGACGAACCAAGCGGAAGCTGGTGGGCATGTGAGGTCCGGGGCTCAAAAGAGGGCGGGTATCGCCAGTGCCAAGAGTTTGCACGGACAATGAGCGGCTCCTGGCAGGCTTCTAGAGGCGAAGGGGCACATGAATGAACCGATCCCACACCGAAATGAGAGGGGTTACGAGACTGGGAAGTTATAGATGTAATTGAGGTTAGTTGAGTAAGGCTTATCAGATTTAATTGGTACTACTCATACCAACAAGGTGCATCTTCTTTTCGGGAGCTCATCACTTAAGAACTCCAAATTTAAGCGTTCTTAACTTGTGACAATTTTGGGATGGGTGACCCCTTAGGAAGTTTCTCAGGGTGCGTGCGAGTGAGGACAAAAACATGCTGGAAAGGCCAGTGTTGGTACAGTGGGACAGTGGTTAAATCTGGGGCGTTACACTTAGGTATATCCTACTTACATTCACTTCACAAGGTAATAGGTTTTGCATATATTCTTATTTACTTCTCTCTCGACAATTGACTAAGCATCGAAGGGGATTCGTCGTAAATACTTCAACACACTCTAATTTGTTTTCACGATATCAGGCCACCATACGTAACATATTTCCTTTTGACAGCCTAGGATTGCTCCGAGGAAGACGTACTCAACCCGAGCAGAGGAAGCTTAATTAGGAGGAAGCTTTTCGGGTGAAGCAAAAGTTTTTTATATCAAAGTAAAAATTTAAAACAAAATTATGCCTATTTAAATACAAATGCTATGGAGATGACTTAAAGTCGACATCAATTTCCCAAGTTTAAATGCCTCAAGTTCAATGCTTAAGAATTGTAACAAATCGCAGCCAAAAATATTCTACAAATAAATACTATGACTTTTAATAAGAAATAAAAACCAACTTAATCACACACTAAAACTTTGACTTGAAAAGTTAACTTTTTTCACCTACGCTGTACTATAATTATATTTGTTATTCAAAAGTTTAATTCTTACTTTATTTTAAATAATCAAACTTGCACCCCATCTTGTCTTGAAATTAACACCCAACTTCTTGTACGTGAAAATGCCCACTTGTTAGTGGTATTCCCTTTTCATACGTTGTTTCTTAGTTTTCAGAAAGACACACTTACTATCTGCGTCTCAAGAAAAATGCTAGTATTGCCAATTGGAAATAGGGCTCTTAACTGAATTTGTAAACATCACATTTATTTATATTAAAAGAATATTTATTTGCAACACATGAAATTTCCCGTTTTTCCACAGCTTCCCGTGATCTCATGGATAAAAGAGCTTAGAGAACAAGAATTCATTCCAGGTATCAGGAACCCCAGGCAGACACCAGTGCACGCAGTCGGCATAGCTCTTTGGATCGGCGATCTGTTGCGGAGTTAAAGGCACCCACTGTTTCTTGTAGATAGACGAATGCGCGTCTTTCCGGTACCCTGAAAGCTGTGTGACATTGAGAAATATGATGGGAAACTTAGATCTGCTGAAAACCTGAGAAATGACTCTCATAATAGGCTTGCTGCACTCATATCCCCAGTATGTCGGATCATCTATCAGCCCTGTTTCATTGTAGCAGTTCCCATCCGGAAGCCCTCCCCATTCACTGCTCCTGCATCATGTCGTTGTTTCCATGCACTTCACTGGTTAATATCAATCAAACCTCAAGAGATATGTTAGAAAATGTGTTTAGGACCGCTAAGTCATAAGTTATGTTGAATGAGTCAATTTGTTTTTTATTTTTAGTGTGTTATTATAGTTGTTAATCATGTTTGTCATCATGGCATGATTCTAGGACCATGAACTTAGTGGGTAGTTGTTATGATAGCTATATATAGTGTAATGTTTTCTGAATGTGTAGTACTGCAGTTCCTTTGTTTTCATTTTCATCTCTTCTTCTCTGATTTAAAACTAACAACAGTTGGTATCAGAGCCAGGTTCTTAAAGGACCTGTGTCAATTTAGTGCCTCATGGAAGCTGAAGCAAATTTTTCTGCAGCAAATTTCTCTGCAATTGCGTCGGCAGTGTTCAATGGTGACAACTACCAGCTTTGGGCAGTACGTATGGAGACATATTTGGAAGCTTTGGATCTCTGGGAAGCAGTGGAAGAAGACTATGAAGTTCCTGCACTTCCCAACAATCCCACGATGGCACAAATCAAAGCACACAAAGAAAAGAAAACAAAGAAATCAAAGGCAAAGGCATGTCTGTTTGCTGCAGTTTCTTCCTCCATCTTCACTCGCATCATGTCTCTCAAGTCAGCAAAGGAGATATGGGATTATCTTAAGATTGAATATGAAGGAGATGAGAGAATTAAAGGCATGCAAGTCTTGAATTTGATCAGAGAATTTGAACTTCAAAGAATGAAGGATTCTGAGACGATCAAGGAATACTCTGACAGATTGCTTAGCATCGCAAACAAGGTGAGGCTTCTTGAATCTGAATTTACTGACTCAAGAATTGTTGAAAAAATTCTTGTTACAGTACCTGAAAGATATGAGGCAACAATCACTACCTTGGAGAATACCAAGGATCTGTCAAAAATTTCTTTGGCAGGATTACTTAATGCCTTGCAAGCACAAGAACAAAGAAGATTGATGAGGGCGGATACAACAATTGAAGGAGCTTTGGCAGCCAAGCAGCAGAATGTAGCCAAAATCAAAAGAAATGAAAAGCAGAATTCTGGAAAATACTGGGCAAGAACAGAATCAGCAAATGCAAAAGGGAAGTATGGAAACCGTAAGAAAGCCTATCCACCTTGCCAACACTGTGGAAAAAAGGGTCATCCTCCATTCAAATGCTGGAGAAGGCCTGATGCACAGTGTACCATATGCAATCAGAAGGGACATGAAGCTATTATCTGCAAAAATAAAAATCAGCAGGAAGGTGAAGTAGCACATACTGCTGATCAAGAGGAGGAGGATCACCTCTTCGTTGCTACATGTTTTTCTGGTATCGAATCTAGTGAGAATTGGCTTATTGACAGTGGCTGTACTAACCATATGACATATGATAAAGATTTATTCAGGGAGCTAAGCAGCACAACTTCATCAAAGGTCCAAGTTGGAAATGGAAAGTACATAACCGTGAAAGGAAAAGGAACGGTTGCAATCTCAACATATGCAGGTACAAAGCTAATTTCCGATGTGTTGTATGTCCCTGAAGTTGATCAAAACCTGTTAAGTGTTGGACAACTAATTGAAAAAGGTTTTAAGGTTGTCTTCGAAGATAGAAATTGCTTGATTAAGGATGCAGGGGGTCAAGATATTTTCAAAGTAAAAATGAAAGGGAAGAGCTTTACTCTAAATCCATTGGAGGAGGAGCAAATTGCTTTCTCAACCAAAAAAAATACCACTGAGATATGGCACAAGAGGCTTGGGCACTATCATTATAAAGGGCTACTGCAATTGAAATCCAAGGAGATGGCAAATGATTTTCCAGAAATTGATGAACATGCTCCAACTTGCAAGACATGTCAGTTTGGAAAGCAAAGCAGGAAACCATTTCCCAAGTCAACCTGGAGAGCCTCTTTGAAGCTGCAACTGATTCACACTGATATTGCAGGCCCACAAAGAACACCTTCTCTAAAAGGTAGTCTTTATTGTGCTACTTTCATTGATGATTTCACCCGCATGTGCTGGATTTTCTTCTTAAAACATAAGTCAGAAGTGGCTCAAATCTTCTGGAAGTTTAGAGCTAGAGTTGAGAACGAGAGTGGTTGCAGAATTCAAACTCTCAGATCAGATAATGGCAAGGAGTATACCTCTGATGCATTCAATCGTTTTTGTGAGGAGGCTGGCATCCAACATCAATTAACTGCTCCATACACTCCACAACAAAATGGAGTAAGTGAGAGGCGAAACAGATTCATATTCGAGATGACACGATGTATGTTATATGAGAAAAATCTGCCGAAGCAATTCTGGGCTGAAGCAGCAAATACTGCTGTTTTCTTGCAAAATCGTCTTCCAACAAGAGCAGTAAAGGAAAAAACACCCTTTGAAGCATGGTATGGTTATAAACCATCTCTTAATTTTCTCAAAATATTTGGATGTTTGTGCTTCACTCATGTTCCACAGCCTAAAAGAGATAAATTAGATAAAAGAGCACTTCCAGGCATCTTTATTGGCTACAGCTTGGTTGCAAAAGCATACAAAGTTTTTCAGCCACAAACTGGAAAAATTATTATAAGCAGGGATGTGCACTTTATGGAAGATGAAGCGTGGAACTGGGATGATGCTAAGATTCTGCCTACAACCTTGAAAGAGCCAAATCTCAAGCTTCTCGACTTGAATCCAACAGAACAAAACATTGAAGATTGGGAGAATGAAATGGTGGATGATAATCCAATTAGAGGTACAAGATCACTTTCTGAAATTTATCAAAGATGCAATATTGCTGTGTGTGAACCTACAGATTATGAAGAAGCCAAGACAAATAAGAATTGGGTTGCTGCAATGGAAGAATAGTTGTTCATGATTGAAAAGAACAAAACTTGGGAGCTGGTTGATCGTCCTAAAAATAGAAAGATAATTGGAGTCAAATGGGTGTATAGAACCAAGCTTAATGTTGATGGCTCTATCAACAAATTCAAAGCGAGGCTCGTTGTCAAAGGATATGCTCAAATATTTGGAGTGGACTACTCAGACACCTTCGTACCAGTTGCTAGACTTGACACCATCAGGCTCTTACTTGCTGTTGCAGCACAAAATAATTGGAAGGTCCACCAATTAGACGTCAAATCAGCATTCTTGAATGGGTTTTTGCAGGAGGAGATCTATGTAGAACAACCGGAAGGCTACAAGAAAGAAGGAGAAGAAGATAAAGTCTATCTTTTGAAAAAGGCACTTTATGGACTGAAGCAAGCTCCATGAGCTTGGTACAGCAGGATCGATGATCATCTGCATAAGTTGGGATTTGCTAAAAGCTTATCTGAATCAACACTATATGTCAAGCATACTGGAACTGACATTCTCATCATCTCACTATATGTGGATGATCTGCTTGTGACAGGAAATAATACAAATATTGTGGAGAAGTTTAAGCAGGAGATGATGGAGATTTTTGAGATGACAAATCTCGGATTGATGACCTTTTTTCTTGGAATGGAAATCAAGCAGAGTGAGTTTGAAGTCTTCATTTGTCAGAAGAAATATGCCAAGGAGACAGAAGTCTGATTGGTTGCTTGATGTATCTGACAGCAACTCGACCAGATATTCTGAATTCTGTAAGCATTTTATCTCGATTTATGCATTGTGCAAGTGAAGAGCATCTCAAGGCTGCAAAGAGGGTGCTTAGATATGTGAAAGGAACATGTGATTTTGGAATCAAATACACAAGGAGCAAAGAGTTCAAGCTGGTTGGTTTCTCAGACAGTGATTGGGGAGGTTCCATTGATGATATGAAGAGCACTTCGGGCTACTGTTTTACACTTGGTTCTGGAATTTTTTCTTGGAGCTCAAAAAAACAAGAAATTGTAGCTCAATCCACTGTTGAAGCAGAGTTTATTGCTGCCACAGCTGCAGTTAATCAAGCATTGTGGTTAAGGAAAATTTTATTTGATCTCAGCTTAGAGCAAACTCAAAGCACAGAGATTCATGTTGACAACCAAGCTGCTATAGCCATCTCAAAAAATCCCGTGTTTCATGGAAAAACTAAGCACTTCAATATTAAGTTATTTTTCTTAAGAGGGGTACATAAAAATGGAGTTGTTACTCTTGTCTACTGCAGAACAGAAGATCAAGCTGCTGATGTGTTCACTAAACCACTGCCAATTAGCAAGTTTGAATTTCTAAGGACAAAACTTGGTGTGAGCAGCTCCTAAAGCAAGAAGGAGTGTTAAAAAATGTGTTTAGGACTGCTAAGTCATAAGTTATGTTGAATGAGTCAATTTGTTTTTTATTTTTAGTGTGTTATTATAGTTGTTAATCATGTTTGTCATCATGGCATGATTCTAGGACCATGAACTTAGTGGGTAGTTGTTATGTTAGCTATATATAGTGTAATGTTTTCTGAATGTGTAGTACTGCAGTTCCTTTGTTTTCATTTTCATCTCTTCTTCTCTGATTTAAAACTAACAACAAGATAAACTAAATGAAAATAATTTACCATTATTAGCTTACTTTTGATGAAAAGGTGACATGCTAGTGAAAAAGACTCTTGTTTTCTTGGGATCCATATTTCTCTCACACCATTCCAGCATGCCCTCCATTGCCAAACCATAAGCTTCCTCTGTTCGCACCTTTACAATGTCTTTTACTTCATCTTCAAAAGACCCTCTCCTGTGTTATTATTATTTATTAAACTTGAGTAATGTACTGTAACTGATTTAGTCCGTCAATATAACATAAAACTAAACATTACATGCACAGACATCCTACCACGATTAAATTATGTGTAAATATTAACAGGAAAGATAGAAAAAACTAACTATGGAGAAGAAGAAAAATAACTTATACCACGAATCTATTTAGAAAGCGACTGCATAATTAACTTTCAAAAGTTTTTAAGACCCAGAATTTACTCATCACACGTTAATTGTGAAACCCTATGTGATTAGTAGATATGACGTAGACATGACAGTTATAGTATTATTTTGAGACAATAAAATAGGGTTAAAGAAATGAACTTACAAGATCTTGATATATTCAACCCCTTTCGCCCACCACACATAACAAGCGAAGACGATTATATCGACTCCTTTCCAGTTGTTCCCATGCACGTCTATGGACCCATTGCGAATTATCCTGTCGCTTATTTTCTCCGTTGTCGGGTGATCCGCGTTTGATTCTAACAGAAGGGGTGCCCAGTAGAACTCGACCGTCGCATTATAATCCTTAGAACACATTCTCAAAAGAAAATTTCAGGTCTCGAAAACATGTACGTAGTTTCTGAATTGTAAAGGAAAATGTTGAGGTTTGCAAATGATACAGTACTATATATATATATGCATACCTTGGCAGTAAACACCATATTTGGCCCAAAAGTCGTAAAGGATTTCGCGTTTTCGGCCACGGCTCTGTGAAGCAAGCATACCATGGAAATGTATTGTCCCCTGTTCAGAGAATCCCCGACGAACATCATCCGTTTCCCTCTAAGTGATTCCATAAATAATGTCGCATTGAACCTGTATGTCAAAATTAATATACTGTCCTATATATATATATATATGCAACAATATTATCGATCGTACATATTTTAATGACGGGATCGATAATATATATATAAGAATTTATTATGCCTCCAGAAGCTATCCATATGCATCCATTTTAATTCCTTTTATTAAACTAACAAGAGAGGGTCCTCAAAATTTATAACGTTCTGCTGTTTAAGAGAGATTTTTTGAGAAAAATGACGGTAATGGAAGTAGTATCACATTAGGATAACACCAATTGTGCTATTTATTATTACACGAATATTTTAGCAGATTAAGCTAATAGAATCAATTAATATTTTTATTATACAACTCTATAATTGGCATGCCGTTAATAAAATAATAATAATAATAAGTAAATAAGACACCTAGGAAGGGAACATCCATAAGGTTGCCATCTCCACTTTTGATAGTCCTTGTCCGGCCGGCCGTATGCTTGGCATGTCAGCTGTTGTTGTATGTATGGGCACTCCCATTCCTCGTAGATCGGCCACGACTCATCTCGCACCCATAGTCCGTGGAATAGATCGCAACCACTTTCGCTCTCCCTTATGGCGAATGGCAACTTTTGTTCTAGTTTCTCCTCTTAATACAGACACAAAATAGTAATAATAATAAAATTAGACAAAACATTTTTAATCATATAACATGAAATTACACTTTTGAAAAACGAAGCTATAGGAATTCGGTATAATGGTAACGGAATAAAATTCAAGAAATTATGGGGAATATATAGTGTTTTGTATGTATTTGATCAAGAAATTTTTATAAAGTTACAGAAAACAAATCAAGATATATAGGGGGAGAATCTGGCTCTAGAATGTATGTGAAATAAAATAATGTCATACGAATTTACTTGTGGATGATGATATGGTTCGGTCTCGGTGAAAAGATCGATCGGAAGTGAATTCCGCACGGATTATGTAACTTGTAAAGTCTTCACTTTGGAGTATGGTGATGAAAAGGATGAATATGAGTAGAGTAAAGAGATACGATGAGAGGCGGCCCTTCCGCGAGGTTGCCGCGGAGGCGGAGGAAGATAGCGGTGTCTTCATGTGTTTGAGTGCCACAAGTTTCCAATAGTTAGGAGATATTTATTCTTCTTTGGATGATTTGTGGTATATAATATGTTAATCAATGGGATGACTAAAAAATCATTTCTAGAGTTTCTATTCCGACTGTGTTATATTTGTATGGAAGTTGCTAAAAGTGAGAATTAAGAACAAATTTGCATGTGACATAATTGTGTTACCTTAATTAAATTAAGTCCGATTATAATTAACATTAGTATTGAAAAATATGTTTCTCTTTGTAGGATTTAAGATCACACCTTTTACTGGAAAATTAGGATTTTGGTCTTAAAAAGAAAATTTGCATATTAAGTCAAAAGTAACAACATTCACGTTTCTCATCCCATAAATGAAAGTGTTTTACATACGCTGTACGTATGAATACATCATAGATCATTTATGAATTGCACACGAACTAACATTTAGTCATACATGTGTCTCATTTTTAATTTATTATTGATTATTTATTTTTGATAATTTTAGTTATTATATTTTATAATTAGATTGCTGATATGGCGTTACACACATATAAGATAATGTCATTATGACTCCACAGTGTCATGTAAAAAGAGACCAAAATTACAAAGCTAACAAAATAATGGACTAAAACAGGATCAATCACAAAGATATAAATATACATGTTTTAATTATTTCCTAACTTAGTAACGTCTATTTCTAAATATTTGGAAAGTAAGTATCTATATAATTAAAATTCTTATCTCATATTTTATTTATGTAGACATAATGTAGCACGACCTGAGAAAGAGATCACTTATTTAATAAAATTTTACCTATAACAAAACTTACGTTTTCAGTTGTATATATATATATAGATACATGTGTAATCAATCTTTTACTGCCAAAAAAATTTCTGTTTTGGATCGGTCCTCAACAAAAGTTTCCCTTCTTTCCACGGCCTCTAGAGACTCCATAGTCCAAAATTTCCATGGACTCAGGGATAAAAAAGCTTGGAGAACAAGAGTTCGTTCCAAGTATCTTGAATCCCGGGCAGACACCAATGCACACAGTCGGCGTAGCTCATCGGATTTGCAATCTGTTGGGGAGTCAAAGTGATCCACTGCTTCTTGTATATGGACGTATGCGCATCTTTTCGGTAACTCGAAAGCTGTGTGATGTTGAGAAATGTGATGGGAACCTTTGATCGGCTGAAAACTTGGGAAATGACATTCATTATGGACTTTTTGCAATCTGATTCCCAGTATGTTGGATCATCTATCATGCTTGTTTCATTGTAGCAGTTCCCTCCTGGAGGACTTCCCCAATCAACACTCCTGCATTTGGTTTATGAACTTTAACCAGATCAACAAATATATAAATATATAAATTGATATCATATTCATCTATGAGCATATGGGGATGTGACGGTCTCCGCTGCTTCTCTGATGGTCACAAAAGTGAGTACTTCGTGACAACTTGAGTGCCTCAATATCAGCCCTAATACATATACATACATACATATATATATATATATATATATATATATATATATATGTATTACCATTGTCCGGTTTCAAATGAATGTCCAACGTTGCATACCAGTATAGCATTATTTTTACCATCTTACTTTTTATGAGAAGGTGACATGCTGATGAAAAAGACTCTTGTTTTCTTGGGATCCATATGTTTATTGCACCACTCCAACATGCTTTCCATTGCCAAACTATAAGCTTCCTCCGTTGGCAGCTCCACAATATCTTTTACTTCATCTTCGAAAGAACCTTGACTGTTTTCAAATTTACGAAAAAATGAATAAATCAATATATGCAGAGAACATCAATCGTTTTCGGATAACTGATTTCTAATTTGCTTCAAGAAATTAGCTTACAGAATCTTGAAATGTTCAAGGCCTGTTATCCACCACAAATAAGTATTGAACACAATTATGTCGACTGCTTTCCAGTGATTCCCATGCTTGTTTATGGACCCTTTTCGAACTATTCGATCAGTTATTCTATGTACGAGTGCTTCATCGGAGTTTGATTCTAATAGGAAGGGTGCCCAGTAGAACTCGATCGTCGCGTTATACTCCTGATCAACACACAACCGAACACGGGTCTAATGTATCAAGAAATTAAAGTTACTTAACTCTATTTGGTTACATTAATATTGTATTTAAGCTACTCATGTATTCACCAACATCATTCCTATAATACTACAATTGATACATTAATTAGTTTTCCCCTAACTCTACATAAATTAATGAGCAATCCTAGAATTTCAACTAAAGTGGTAATATTGTAAATTAGAAAAAAGAAAACAAAAAAGGATGTGGAGTAAATGTAAGATGCAACCAGCTTTATGGAAAAAGCAAGAATAAGTAGCAAAGCAATGGTAGGTTAGTGTGCAGGTACCTTGGCAGTAAAAACTGTTAGTGAACCCAAAGTTTTCATGGATTTACCATTTTCAGGTATGATTCTATGGAGCAAACAAACCAATGAGACGAACTGTCCCCGGTTCACAGAATCGCCCACGTACATCATTCGTTTTCCTCGAAGGGACTCCAACATTAACGTCGCATTGAACCTGTATGTTGCCATTGATGCAATCTCATAAGCAACAGCTATGATCAAGAATATTGAGTACTTCCTAATTACCTTTTTTTATTCATGTAAGGTACTTTGGCCTTCAACTTTCCCTCCGAAATTGAGTATTTATCTAAACTTGGTAATTAAGATGTTTGTTGTCTATTGTTTCTTGTTGTCAGTTGCTTCCGGAAGAAATATTTTAATTGTAATCACTAAATTAATTGTTGAATATAAAGAGGTGTTTAATTCCTGAACCATGAATGGAAGTGATATCATAATATATAGTAGTGATAATACACATTGTTAAATAAATGATTAGCTAGCATTATTTTTAGTCTTTTCTACCATCTTAATCATCCACAAAACATAGTTAAAAATCAAACCATGTAAATGTTTGGTAGACCACAAAATGAGATATATTTACACTGCATTAATTAGGGATCATGCCATTATATTTTAAAACGTTTTGTTTTTCTTACAAAAGGATCAAACCTTGGAAGTGAACATCCATGAGGTTGCCATCTCCAATGTTGATACCCCTTGTCCGGCCGGCCGTGTTCTTGACATGTCAACTGTGGTTGTATGTATGGGCAATCCGACTCCTCGTAGAACGGCAATGACTCGTCTCGCACCCATCTTCCTTGGAATATATCACAATCTTTTTCACCCTCTCCAATTGCAAAAGCCAACCTTTCTCCTAACTTATTCTCTAAAAACAAGAAAAGTGTGTCAAATACATAATTCTGAAGCTCGGAATTTCTCATAAGAAATGATATCAAGAACTTTATATAGAAAAGGTCATGATGCATTTTATATTTGATGAAGAAAGTTATGCATATTAATAAAACAAAATTTACTTGTGGACGATGACTTGTTTTGGTCTTGAAGAGAAATATATTCGGCCCTGTATGTATAACGTATAAAACCTTCATCGTAGAGGACGACAACAAAAAGGATTAATCCTAAGAGAGAAAGCAGATGAGGCGAGAGTCGAATCTTTCGAAGAAGGGCGGCGGTGGAGGAGGGAGCGGAGGTAGACGGCGGATTCATTTGTTTGAGTAATACAAGTTTCTCATGATCATTAGAAGAAATTCATTCTTCTTTATAAAGAGTGGTGTAAATATGTTCATTAATGGGTTGATATGAAGTGATCATATGAGTAAAAGACTAAAAAGATAATGGGAAATAATAAATCTCATAGTTTTAAGAAATTTTAAGTGAAGTTTAAAAAGTTTTTGCTTGTTTTCCACTCGCTCCTTGATTTTTTCATTTAACTTGGTTTGTTAAAAAACTGAAAATTGAGAAGCGTTTCATTGAGGTTCGTATGTGAGTTTTAATTTGATGGAAAAAAATTCCCTACTTTGCTTTAAAGTATATATATAGCAATAATGTCTTAAAATTTTCCAACGACTACGGAGATCCACCACTGCTTAACTAAATCAAATTTAACTCAATAAAAACCTTATAGTATTTTTTTCATTAAAAGTATTTTTACTAATTTTTCAATACGAAAAAAAAAGGTGAGTGAAAATAAAGCTAGAAAGTTAGTTTTGGTCTACTGGATATGTTCCACTTAACGTCAATACATATAAAAATAAAGTTCAGTCACCTAAGAGATCCAATGTGAGCTCATTAATAGATATTGAAAGTCAATATTTTATATATGGACGGATTAACCCACTAAAACCAATGTAGACAATTAGATAAAAATTTACAAACATCCCGAATTCGAAATTTACTTAACTAGTTTATAAATTTATATTAGGAATAACATTCACATATAATTAACAATAAACTTCTAAAATTTAGTTTGGAACACGGGTCTCAATATATATAGACCCAAGGGCACTATCTTATAAAACCTGAGGTACATATATTTTTCAATGAGCCTCAAGTGCACTAACTTTATGGGCCGAGTCGATGCTGCCTTTGTGGGCACTGCCCACAGATGCCGTTGGTCAATGAGCAGCTGACATGTGGCCGAAACAGTATAATTAAAAAAAAAATTTTGAAACCGAAAAATTTTAAAAACCGCAAAAATTGAAAATTGCAAATTAGTGGTGTTTCAAAAACAGATCGGGCTTCTACTATCTTTCTCCCTCTCCATCTCAACAAAGCTTTCTCCCTTTCCATCTCAACAAAGCTTGCGCCGACATCCCTTTCCGAACCCCTTGGGGCAACGTAAGTTTTTTTTTTACTTATTACTTTGTCACTTGAAACCCATGTGCATTTGAAAAGAGGACCTTGAAATTGATGATAGTCTAATTCCCAAATTTCTTCAATCACTCCATAGAAAGGCACGTCAGCCTGTAAGGGATTCTTATCTTTGGCACCACAAGCAAGCATGGTACTGACAATTAGAGAAACCCACTGTTTTGACAAACTCTTTCATCATCCCGTGCTTTTGTTTGGTGTAAATTGTCATTTATCACATAAATGTGATAGTTAAGGACTTGAACGCATGGTCCATGGACTTAATCTTATTTGTGTACATTTTTTTTCAAATTGAATGTATTCAGACATTTTTAAGAATTTATTAAGTGTTCGGTGCTACTAGATTGACGGAAATTTTTTTTCGTTGATGAAATCGATTGTTTTGTTCATCGATTAAAAGAAGTTTCTTCCATTCTCTGTTTATTTATGCATTAGTTGTTTGGAGCATTAAATGACACTATTGAAACAGGGGAGATGATCGAATAAGCTGAATCTCTTTCTTCCCAAGCCGAAGTGGAAAAATGGTACATATCCGTTAAAGAATTCTGAAAAGATTTTCTTGTTTTCAATTTCTCATGTTAAATGTACCAAGTTCGAATAATGTGATCCGATTTCTTTTAGTGAGTCGTTAAATACATCATTTTTTTACTCTCGTGATTCTTTTTTGGTTTCGGTCTTTTCCAAACAATGGAAAATTTGGATGCTTATTATATCTGGTTCTCATGATAATGGAAACTCGGATCGAGCTTAGCCGAGGCTTCAAGGTTATGGTCTATTTCTGAATTTATGGTCTCCGGAAACTCGAAACTGGTTTGTGATTCGTTTGGTCCCTTTAAAAGAAATGAATATGTGCAGCTAAATATGATTTGAAAAATCCTTGTAATGTAGAGGAAAGCATACGTTGTTTTCAAAGGAGAAAGAAATGGTGTTTATGATACTTGGGCAGAAACGCACGCTTAAGTGGATGGATATAAAGGCGCTTGGTATCAGAAATTCTCTACTAAGGCAGAAGCAATAAAAGCTTTTGAGGAATATGTAGAGAAGCAACGGCCAAGTGCTTATTTCAAAACTTGTGGTGAAGAAAGTTCATGTGCTACCTCCAATTCAAGCTCCCGAAAAAAATCTACAAAAGCAGATAAAATATTTGAATTGGAAAATACACTATCTGATTTACAAAAAGATGTTTTGCAGATTGTGGAGAAAATGCGAGAGATAAAAGAAATGATACATGACATAAAATTGAGTGACGATAATTAATGTTATTGCCAATAAAGGAGGCTACATTGAAGTAGTGCCTTTATTGGCACTACTTCAAGACATTAGTTGATCATATGTCTTTGTATCTTCTATATGTAAAATCAATATCAACCAATTCAATTTCAAATAAACGATATATAGAAATCGTATAAACATCAGCAGCTTGAGTCAACAATGGATGATTTATCAAAATCTGTGCATGTTTACCATGACGACAACATGTGTCTTCATTCTTCTCCGTTTTCCTCCAATTAGTTTGAATATTTGTGAAATTCACCACAAATTCATATAAAGAACTCATTTTATTACCATTCTTCTTTAATGCCATATTTGTAGCCTCACTTCTTGAAATAGCCAAAAGTCTCACACTAAATATTTCATTACTAAAAGCAATGGCCAATTTCCCCCTCATTTTGTACATCCCTTTCAACCATCTATGGCAATCCAAATTATATTTATCACTCATAAATTTACATGTCTCCTCAAATTCATCAATAGATTCACAACGAGTCATGCATTTATGCCATAAATTTTTAAATGCTGAGTCGTCATTTAAATTCCCAAAGTGTGAAGGAGCATTTTGATTTATATGCCATTGACATAAACGATGATGTGAATGTGGAAAAACGTTTTCAATAGCATTAATCATAGCTTGACATTGATATGAGAAAATAGTTTGTGGCTGCTTTCCATTCATAGAATCAAGAAATGTTGTAAATAACCATTCAAAAGAACTTTCGATTTCATCAGACAGAAAAGCTATGCCAAACATCACATTCTGCATATGATGATTTATACCAACAAATGGAGCACAAATCAAATTGTACTTATTTGTTCTATAAGTTGTATCAATTGACAACACATCTCCGAAATATTCAAAATCAACCAAACATCTGTAATCTCTAAAGTAAAAGTTCATCACCCTATCGTCATCATCCAATTGCACATTCCAATAAAAATAATTCTCCTTATTCGATGTATTTATAAAATATTGAATAAGTGCATTGGAATCTCCATTGTCAACTTTGGTATGTTTTTTCAACCGGCTCATATGGTCATATGCATCTTTTCTAGTAAATCCTAAATTTTCTGGCCCACAAGCTTCTGTTTCCATAAAAGAAACTGCACAAGAGACGGATATTCCAGCATTAACCATAGCTTCTAGAGTTGACTGTTTTGCATGTGATATATTGCGTGCCGATCTTAACAAGTGAGTTTGATCATGTGCAAACATCTCATGGTTATGCTCCTCTACAAATCTACTAACTCGCCATTCACCCCCTTTTTCCCTTGAAAGTTTCAATCTGGCCTTACAATTAGTTCTAGTAACCGGCTTTTGATAAACTGGAATCCTTTTACTAGATCTTTTTTCATCTTTTGAACCCTCACATGAACAATTAAATTCCTTTGACTGAATTTCTTTAGAATGTGAGGAACATCGTTGTTCACCTTTCCTCACGCTAAAACCCTTCGAATGTGCATATTGACAGTACAACAAATAAGCTTCTTCGGTAGTGTTCACAATATTACCCACTTCTAGTTTACTCTTCAATACATCAACAATAGAGTTTTCAGTTTGTACCTCAAATTTTCTGACATAGAAAAATCCGAAATTCCACACTGTGTATTTTCAATTTCATGACTTACAACTTCTTCGATGTGGGCTCCATCCAAGTTTTGGGAAGATAATGAGTTTTCATCTTCCATTTTCATAAAAAAAAAAAGAAAAACCAGCTGCAAAAAATTAAACAAATGAGATTAAAGATATTAGAGGATGGAAATTTATACAGTTTACTTAAGAAATACAAGCTGAAACTTAAGGAATACAAAGAGGCAAATAACCTCTGCAATAAAGTGTTAGAAATTGACGTTAGTAATGTTAAAGCTCTTTACAGAGAACACAAACAAATATTTTTCTGGTTGAATTGGAGTTAGCAGAATTAGATGTCAAGAAAGTTCTTGAACTCAACCCAGATAAGGTCATATTCGTCAAGTTCTTGACCCTTTTTCTTTTAGGTTCTATCTATACTATCATTATATCTGACCTTGTATAAAACTAAAATGCGTAACCACGGGGATGTGAACCTTATTCCACTTTCAACCATCAATGTTTTTCGTAAAATGAAAATGGTCAGAATACATTCAATTTTGAAAAAAAAATGTAAACAAATAAGATTAAGTGCAAAATTCGTAAAAAAAAAACCTTACGTTGCCCTTGGGGATTCGGCAAGGGATGTCGGCGCAAGCTTTGTTGAAATGGAGAGGAAGAAAGCTTTGTTGAGATGGAGAGGGACAAAAATAGTGGAAGCCCATCTCTGTTTTTGAAACCACATAAATTTTCTATCAATAGCATTAATCATAGCTTGACATTGATATGAGAAAATAGTTTGTGGCTGCTTTCCATTCATAGAATCAAGAAATGTTGTAAATAACCATTCAAAAGAACTTTCGATTTCATCAGACAGAAAAGCTATGCCAAACATCACATTCTGCATATGATGATTTATACCAACAAATGGAGCACAAATCAAATTATGCTTATTTGTTCTATAAGTTGTATCAATTGACAACACATCTCCGAAATATTCAAAATCAACCAAACATCTGTAATCTCTAAAGTAAAAGTTCATCACCCTATCGTCATCATCCAATTGCACATTCCAATAAAAATAATTTTCCTTATTCGACGTATTTATAAAATATTGAATAAGTGCATTGGAATCTCCATTGTCAACTTTGGTATGTTTTTTTCAATCGGCTCATATGGTCATATGCATCTTTTCTAGTAAATCCTAAATTTTCTGGCCCACAAGCTTCTGTTTCCATAAAAGAAACTGCACAAGAGACGGATATTTTCCAGCATTAACCATAGCTTCTAGAGTTGACTGTTTGCATGTGATAAATTGCGTGTCGATCATGTGCAAACATCTCATGGTTATGCTCCTATACAAATCTACTAACTCGCCATTCATCCCCTTTTTTCCTTGAAAGTTTCAATCTGGCCTTACAATTAGTTCTAGTAACCGACTTTTGATAAACTGGAATCTTTTTACTAGATCTTTTTTCATCTTTTGAACATCACATGAACAATTAAATTCCTTTGACTGACTTTTTTTAGAATGTGAGAAACATCGTTGTTCACCTTTCCTCACGCTAAAACCCTTCGAATGTGCATATTGACAGTACAACAAATAAGCTTCTTCGATAGTGTTCACAATATTACCCACTTCTAGTTTACTCTTCAATACATCAACAATAGAGTTTTCAGTTTGTACCTCAATATTTTCTGACATAGAAAAATCCGAAATTCCACACTGTGTATTTTCAATTTCATGATTTACAACTTCTTCGATGTGGTCTCCATCCAAGTTCTGGGAAGATAATGAATTTTCATCTTCCATTTTCAAAAAAATAGAAAACCAGCTGCAAAAAATTTAAACAAATGCGATTAGAGATATTAGATACAATTTACTTAAGAGGCACAAACTGAAACTTAAGGAATACAATTCAACCTTAGTTAGCAGAATACATTCACATTACTAAATTGACGTTAGCAGAATACATTCACATTACTAAATTGACGTTAGCAGAATACATTCACATTACTAAATTGACGTTAGCAGAATACATTCACATTACTAAATTGACGTTAGCAGAATACATTCACATTACTAAATTGACGTTAGCAGAATACATTCACATTACTAAATTGACGTTAGCAGAATACATTCACATTACTAAATTGACGTTAGCAGAATACATTCACATTACTAAATTGACGTTAGCAGAATACATTCACATTACTAAATTGACGTTAGCAGAATACATTCACATTACTAAATTGACGTTAGCAGAATACATTCACATTACTAAATTGACGTTAGCAGAATACATTCACATTACTAAATAAGACAACCACAAAAAGTAACAGAATATTAAACTAGACAAATATATAGATTATTATGAATGTCAAATTTGGAGTCTACAAATTAGTCATTTTGGGTGTCTACAAATTAGTCAAGTTTGGATGTCTAATTGTGATTAGATATTTTATTTTAATCATTTCATTTGCCTATAAATAGGCTTGTAATCTTCATTGTAAAATATATACAAATTCTCTCACAATTCTCTTCTCTCTAAATTAAGGAAATTATAGAGAAATAATAATTTCCTATTAATATAAAATTAAGAGTTCATTTGGAGCAATCAAGGTTATTACAAAGGTAATTATTTACTTTAGTTTGTTAATGTTTCTTTTAATTTATAACACGTTATCAGCACGATCACTCGATTGTTTTTTATATATTTCATTGTATAATATCATGTTATTATATAAAAGGAGTCATTGACACCTCATTATAATAACGTGATATGATTTACAAATTTCTATCGTTTATTATTATACTTCTGTATAATATCATGTTATTATATAAAAGGAGTTCCTGGCACCTCATTATAATAACGTGATATAAATTACAAAATTATATTGTTCATTATTGCATAATTTATGTATAATATCATATTATTATATAAAGGAGGCTATGCCACCTCAAATGATAATGTGATGTGATATACAAAATTATTTAACTGTGATTACGATTATATGCATTACATATAACCATAAGTGTTAGTAAAATTATTGTATTTTATCTTTCGATAATAAACGATCATGATATATATTAATGACTCGTAACGGGTATAAACGGCTAGATTTTATTCTATAAATATGATGTTTTCTAAAACGTTCATGCATCCCTCTATTGCTGTTCTCCATCAAATTCTTCTCGACAAACTTTATTTTTCGAATTACAAAAGTCAAGAAAAAGAAGATGATTCATCCAGGAAAAATTTTTCGATTATTTTGATAATTATACTCACTAGCCTTGTATTTATCGGCGAGTATTCGTCTCGTATTTTTTCGCTATTTCTAACCATGCTTGTATTGTTAGTTTATCCATTGTTTTTCATTGTCATGTTAATGAATCTTGACTAATAAAATGTATTTTGTTACAAAGCACCACCATGTGAATTTGGCAAATCTTGAATTTGTTGCTCTGGATATCACTGGAAAGAATTATATGCCATGGACCCTCGATGTCGAGATGAATCTTGAATCGTTGTGTTTAAGTGAAATCATAAAATATAATACATCGCCGTCACAAGAAAGGGCAAAAGCAATGATATTCTTACGACGACATCTTAATGAGGGATTGAAATGTGAATACCTCACGGAAAAGAATCACATGGATTTATGGAAAGCTTTAAAAGAACGATTCGAACACATAAGGGAAGTTATACTTCCGACCGCCCGTGATTAATGGAATTCATTAAGATTCCAAGACTTTAAGAAGGTCAGCAATTATAATTCGGCAATGTACCGAATAGTCTCGAAACTGAAATTTTGTGGACATGAAGTCACATAATCAGAAATGCTTGAAAAAATATTTTCTAGTTTCCACGCATCAAACATAACTCTACAACAACAATATAGAGTGCGTGATTTTGCGAGATATTCCGAACTTATCGCATGTCTTCTTGTGGCGGAAAAGAACAACGAGCTATTAATGAGAAATCATCAATCCCAACCTACTGGATCAACGGTATTTCCTGAAGTAAATGTCGTAATGCAAAATGAACAGAACCAAAATCAAAGTCGTGGACAAGATTTGGTCGTGGAAGAGGTCGGGGTCGGGGTCGTGGACGTGGACGTGGGCGTGGATATAAAAATAACTATGGTCGTGGACGCGGCCGTGATTTCGAAAATAATAGAGGTAGTTACTTCAATAACCCCTCTAAAAAGGAAGCCACGAACCACCCACAGAAAAGGCAGCATGAGAACACGAGTATGAATGAACATCACTCGAAAATATTTGAAATTTCTTGTTTTAGATGCGACACACAAGGGCATTGGTCTCGTATTTGTCGAGCCCCGGAGCATCTTTGTAAGCTCTATAAAGAATCATTGAAGGGAAAAGAAAAAGAGACCAATTTCACTGAACACGAAAATGAGACAAATTTCAGTGAACATAATGACCGCAATGACCACTTGAGTGATTCGACTCATTTCGATGCTGCAGATTTTCTCATTGATTTCTCTGAAAATGATCAGTTCAATTGTGGAATGTAAATGTAACAATTTCGGATATTTTTATGATGATATGTATTGTATGTTGTAACAATTTTCAAATATTTTTATAATGATATGTATTGTACGTTTTATATTTTCTAATTGCATATGTTAAATTATGTTTTATTGTCTAATCTGAACATGTTAGGAACAAAGCTATACAATCAAATAATCTCATGGAAGTTTGCATACCTGATAGTGGTACAACTCATACTATTCTTCGAGACAAAAGATATTTCTTGGAACTAAAACCAACAAAAACAATGGTAAATACGATATCAGGTCCTATAAACATGAGTCTAATCTGAACATGTTAGGAACAAAGCTATACAATCAAATAATCTCATGGAAGTTTGCATACCTGATAGTGGTACAACTCATACTATTCTTCGAGACAAAAGATATTTCTTGGAACTAAAACCAACAAAAACAATGGTAAATACGATATCAGGTCCTATAAACATGATTGAAGGATGTGGTAACGCTCAGTTTTTGTTACCTAATGGTACAAAATTTGTGATAACTGATGCTTTGTTTTCACCACAATCGAAAAGGAATTTGTTGAGTTTTAATGACATATATTCCTATGGGTATGATACTCAGTCAATGACTGAAGGAAACAATAAATATATGTGTCTTACCACATATAAATTAGGAAAGAAATATGTAGTTGAAAAACTACCAATGCTCCCTACTGGATTGCATTATACGCATATAAGACCACTCGAATCGAACATGGTAGTTCAAAATTCGCCAATATTAACTACTTGGCATGATCGATTGGGACATCCTGGTTCAATAATGATGTGAAGAATTATAGAAAGTACACATGGCCATCCACTGAAAGACCAGAAGATCTTTCAAGATAATAAGTTTCAATGTAAAGCATGTTCTCTTAGAAAATTTATTATAAGGTCATCACTAGCCAAGATAAAAACTGAATCACCCATATTTCTTGAACGTATTCAGGGTGATATATGTGGACCAATTCATCCACCATGTGGATCATTTCGATACTTTATGGTATTGATAGATGCCTCCAGCAGATGGTCACATGTATGTTTATTATCAACTCGGAATGTGGCGTTTGCAAGATTACTTGCTCAAATAATAAAATTACGAGCTCAATTTCCTGATTATACAATCAAGAATATTAGAATCGATAATGCTGGTGAATTTACTTAAAAAACGTTCAATGATTATTGCATGTCAGTTGGAATTACTGTTGAGCATCCTGTTGCTCATGTACATACGCAAAATGGTTTAGCTGAATCATTGATTAAACGTCTACAACTGATTGCTAGACCAATGATTATGAAAAAAAAACTCCCTATTTCTATATGGGGACATGCAATTTTACATGCTGCTGCATTAATTCGCATCAGACCAAGTGCATATCATAAATACTCACCATTGCTGCTTGCATTTGGTAAAGAACCAGATATTTCTCATCTCAGAATTTTTGGATGCGCGGTATATGTACCTATTGCACCGTCTCAACGAACAAAAATGGGACCTCAAAGAAAGATGAGAATTTATGTTGGTTATGAAAGTCCCTCAATCATTCGATATCTTGAACCTCAGACAGGCGACGTGTTCACCGCACGTTTCGCTAATTGTAATTTCGACGTGTTCACCGCACGTTTTGCTAATTGTAATTTTGATGAGAATACCTTCCCAATGTTAAGGGGAGAAAAGAAACATACCGAAAAAGAGATTACATGGTATGTACCATCATTGTTATATTTGGATCCTAGATATAAACAATGTGATGAATAAGTACAGCAAATTGTGCATTTGCAACGAATAGCAAATCAAATGCCAGATGCATTTGTAGACACAAAAGGAGTAACTAATTCGCATACACATGCTATAAATTCTCCTGCTCGAATTGAAATTTTGAAGAAACAAATTGAGAACATAGATGTTTGATGTCATAACACGCCTGAAGCGTGGAAGGCCAATCGGTTCCAAGGATAAAAATTCTCGAAAAAGAAAATGCATAGAGAAACACGATGATCATAAAATCGTGAATAATGTTCCAACAGAAATAAAAGATGATGAAAATGTTCTGTTGAAACCACAAACGATGAGAATCATGAAATCTCTATCAATTATATTAATACTGGAGAAATATGGAACCGAAATGATGTGAAAGATATTGATGATATATTTTCTTACAATGTGGCATTTGACATCATAGACGAGAATGAAGATCATGAACCAAAATCTTTTGGTGAATGTAAAAATCGGCAGAACTGGATAAATGGAAAGACGTCATCCAGGTGGAGTTAGATTCGTTAAATAAACGTAATGTTTTTGGACCTATAGTCCTTACACCTGAAGGTATAAAACCTGTTGGATACAAATAGGTTTTTGTTCGAAAACGAAATGAGAAAAACGAAATATTGAGATATAAAGCTCGGCTTGTTGCACAAGGTTTTTCTCAAAGGCCTGGAATTGATTACGAAAAAACGTATTCTACAGTTATGGATGCAATTACTTTCCGATATTTAATTAGTTTGGCTGTATCTGAAAATTTTGAAATGCGTCTTATGGATGTTGTTACGGCTTACTTATATGGATCGATTGATAGTGATATATATATGAAAATCCCTGAAGGATTTAAGATGCCTGAAGCACAAAGTTCAAAACCCAAAGAATGTTATTCTGTAAAATTACAAAGATCATTATATGGGTTGAAACAATCTAGTCGAATGTGGTATATAAATTCAAGATGTTGTGATGTATTTAAAGGAAGAATTTGAAATGAAGGACCTTGGAAAAACCAAGTATTGTCTTGGTTTACAAATTGAGCACAAAAAGGTGGAATATTTGTTCATCAATCAAATTATATAGAAAAGGTCCTTAAACATTTTAATATGGATAAAGCAAATCATTTAAGTACTCCAATGGTTGTTAGAGCATTGAACATTGAAAATGATCAATTCCGTCCATGTGAAGAAAATGAAGTTATTTTTGGTCCAGAAGTACCATATCTAAGTGCTATTGGTGCTCTCATGTATCTTGTAAATTGTACTAGACATGACATATCTTTTGCAGTAAATTTATTGGCAAGATTCAGCTCATGCCCGACAAAGAGGCACTGGAACGAAATTAAGCATATATTCCATTATCTGCGAGAAACTACAGATTTGGGACTTTTATATTCAAAAGATACCAATATAAGTATTGTTGGTTTTGCTGATGCCGGATACCTATCTGATCCACATAAGGCACGATCTCAAACTGGATATGTATTTACTCGTGGAGGCACTGAAATTTCTTGGCGTCCACAGAAACAAACTCTTGTAGCAACTTCATCAAATCACGCCGAGATTATTGAAGTTCTTCGAATTCACCCAAGAACTTGTGAAGAACAACGATATTGATATTCGTTACATTCAATCAAGTGAAAATTCATCGGATCTTTTCACGAAGGCACTTCCTACGACAGTATTCAGAAAGCATATATTCAATATTGGGATGCGCCACCTTCGAAATATCTGAAGATTCAGTTGTGTCAACCTGAGGGGGAGTTTACGTGACTGCAATCTTTTTTCCTTACTATGGTTTTTATCCCACTGGGTTTTTCCTAGTAAGTTTTTTAATGAGTCAGTATCAAAACACGTAATAAGGACATCCAAAAGGGGGGTATTATGAATTCAAATTTGGATGTCTACAAATTAGTCAATTTGGGTGTCTACAAATTAGTCAAGTTTGGATGTCTAATTGTGATTAGATATTATTATTTTAATTAGTTCATTTGCCTATAAATATGTTTGTAATCTTCATTGTAAAATATATACAAATTCTCTCCCAATTCTCTTCTATCTAAATTAAGGAAATTATAGAGAAATAATAATTTCCTAATAATATAAAATTAAGAGTTCATTTGGAGCAATTAAGGACCAATCAAGGTTATTACAAAGGTAATTATTTACTTTAGTTTGTTAATATTTCTTTTAATTTATAACACTATTTTCAATTTTTGCGGTTTAAAAATTTTCTGATTTCAAAATTTTTTTTTTAATTATACTGTTTCGGCCACATGTCAGTTGCTCATTGGCCAGCTACCTCTGTGGGCGGAACCAAATGAGGCAGCATCGACTCAGCCATCTTTATGGTAGCAAGAAAATCCATTTAAGGACATCGATTTATACATTGCCAAAACAAGAAACTTTCCATTTCTTGGACCAAATTAAATACAATGACACACATTGAAATGTCTTTCAACCTTTTCTATAGACAGATCAGGGCAGGCTCCTTCGATATTCCAATAAAAAATCATTGTCCTGACTTATATACATGTATTTTTCGGACGTATGCTTTTTTTGTCCAAAATAAAATTCTGTCAAATGATTTGGCACCCCACATGAATTTTCTCAACCCGAATCCTCCGACGTAATCCATTTAATCAAGGATAAAAAAGCTTAGAAAACAAGAGCTCATTCCAGGTATCTTGGATCCCAGGCAGGCACCAATGCACACAGTCGGCGTAGCTCGCCGGATTCGCGATCTGTTGGGGAGTTAAAGGGCTCCACTGTTTCTTGTATATGGACGTATGCGCATCTTTCCGGTAACTCGAAAGCTGTGTGATGTTGAGAAATGTGATGGGAACCTTTGATCTGCTGAAGACTTGAGAAATGACATTCATTATGGACTTTCTACAATCTGATCCCCAGTACGTTGGATCATCAATCATGCTCGTTTCGTTGTAGCAGTTCTCATTTGGAAGCCCTCCCCAGTCAATGCTCCTGCAATTTTTCATATTGTATGAGAACTTTTCTCAAAAAGTACACTGTCGAAGGATCAGTCAGATAAAAAAATCCATCATCACGAGCATTTTTTCTTTTTGATGTTCATATATGTTAGTTGTGTGAACTGATTACGAACAAAAATGCGTCTGGCACCATAAACAAAATAAAAAAATGAGGCCAATTTACAGGACTTGTGCCATAAATTTTATTCACCATTGTATCTATTCTATTTGCTTACTTTTGATGAGAAGGTGACATGCTAGTGAAAAAGACTCTTGTTTTCTTGGGATCCATATTTTTCTTCACCCATCTCAACATGCTCTTCATTGCCATGCCATAAGCTTCCTCTGTTGACACCTCCACAATATCTTTCTCTTCATCTTCAAAAGAACCTTGCCTATGTTTAACCATTTATAATATTAAATAGATATACTAGAATAAAAGAGCTGAATCTAGAACAGCCAAATCGATTGGGGATCGTTTTAAATATATATATATAATGTGCGTGTGTGTGTGGACAGAGGATTGAATTCTGTATTGTTTATTTAAATGATGAACTCACAGAATCTTGAAATCAAGGCCTGTCATCCACCATAGATAGGTATTGAAGACGACAATGTCGGCTCCTTTCCAGTGCTTTCCATGCTTGTTTATGGACCCTTTCCGAACTATTCTGTCGCTTATTCTATGTATCACTGCATCATCTGAGTTCGATTCTAACAAAAAGGGAGCCCAATAGAACTCGATCGTTGCGTTATAATCCTGCTTACGAAAATCAAGTTTATTAACTTGTCCAATCTACCGAGTTTCAACAAGTTAATAAACAAAAAAGTTCATTTTTTCTCGTCGATACCGTGGCAGTGAAAACCGTCAGCGAACCGGAAGTTTTCATGGATTTAGCGTTTTCAGGTATGATTCTGTGAAGCAAGCAGACCATGGAAACGTACTGTCCCCGATTCAGAGAATCTCCCACGAACATCATTCGTTTTCCTCGAAGAGATTCCAACATTAACGTCGAATTGAACCTGTATGTATGTATAAGCAAGGGAGATTAATTGGTAGTGCCCAAGCTTGTAAATAATATCTTCAAGATCTGTTGTTTAAAAACAGAACAAAATATTTTCTTTTTCTTAAAAAACTTAAAACTTGAGATAAATTTAGTACTTTTCTAGTCTTGTATATTTGTCTCCGATTCGGTCATCCGTTTTTATGAAATTTGAGTTTTAATTCTTATTACTTTTTGAAGTTTTAGGTGGTCATTAGTCTAAGTGACGCTAATGTTGTGTTAATGTGACACTGATGGGTGAATGTTACGGTGACAATTCTGATGAAAAAAATATTAAAATTGACAAAAATAGAAATAATATATAGTACCATATCTGAAATTTTGATTTCATGGAAGGCCAAATGACTTGCATGAACAAAATTATAATTTTAATTTAAATTTAATAATTGAATCACCACTCATATCCAGCTTTCTGAACTGTCTGTGGAGTAGTTAGAGCTGCTCACCAACTGTTGGTGTCATATTATATAAGCAATATTAGCTGCTAAAAATTAAACATAATAATTGATTCTACAAAGATGATTTTATAAATATAGCAATTCGTAGGGGAAAAATCATTTTTCGATTTGTACATTTTATAAGGTGATGATATTTTTAAAAGTTGCCGTTTATCTTCTATTACTTGATAGAAAATCAACTTATTACTGATTTTTCCAAGAACTTATTAACTATTATGAAGTATATACTGGCATATACTTTTAAAAACTTAAGGATGGACTGATTAAAATGAAAAATCTTTATATCAAGAAACAAAAAGGTCAACTTTAAAGCACGTTAAGGACCATCATTCTTGAAAAGGTGGTGCCAATTACCTAGCTAGCATTATACGATTCTAGCATCGGAATTATGCTCGAATAATATACAAATCAAACAGTTAATCTTAGCTAGCTAGGATAATGCAGAATCATATATTAGTATATTGATCAATATTAATATAGCACCACTCCGTTACCATGTTATTATTATAAAAATAATTTAATTTTTTAAGAAAAATTAACATAAATAAATATAGAATTATCAAAACCTTGGAAGCGAACATCCATATGGTTGCCATCTCCAGTGTCGATAGCTCAAGTCCGGCCGGCCATGTTCTTGACATGTCAACTGTGGTTGTATGTATGGGCACTCCGACTCCTCATAAAGCGGCCTCGACTCGTCCCGCACCCATCTTCCTTGGAATATATCGCAATCTTCGTCACTCTCTCCGACAGCAAAAGCCAATTTTTCTCCTAGTTTCTTCTCTAGCACCAAGAAAAATAGTCAAAAATAATTAACTAGTTATACAAAAATATATTAAGCTAGGAACTTCGTATGAGGGGGGGCCAAATAATGTTTCTCTTGTTTTCCTTAATAGAGAGGAAACGAATTTACACATGAAAATAAATAGAATGGAAGATATATGAGCAATGACATGTTACATTATATGCATGAACATACTTGTGGACGATGTTATGGTTTGGTCAAGGTGCAATCTGGATTGATCAAAATCAAATTGGGAGCTCAATGTACACCCCAAATCTTCGCCGTAGAGGATGGTGATGAAGAGGATGAACGCTAACAGAGCGAAGAGATGGGGCGAGAGGCGGGCTTTCCGGAGGAAGGTGGCGGAGGAGGGAGGGGAGGAAGATGGCGGTGGCTTCATTTGATTGAAAAGAGATGGCTCAAAGATGCATCCAATAGTTTGGAGAAATTTGTTCTTCTTTCTGATGAATGTTGTGTGTGTTCTTTAATTGGGGAGTGTGTAGTGAAGCCTAAGAAATAGTATTGTATTATATATATAGTTTGTTAGAATACTCTAATTAGTATATATTTTAGGAGTGAGTGGTTGGTTTGTTTGTATAATTTTGGGTCAAATGACCTGGCAAAACATTACCTTTGATTTGTTTTTAAATGTGATTTTGTCAAAGAGTGAAAGTTCATGAGTTCATTTATTTGAGAGTATTAATTCTATTGTCTAAATTATCAAAATATTATATAAAACATATTGAGCATAGCTAATACTTTCTTGCTATTAGTTACATCATTTTCGTGTACGTGTATTTTAGGAAAACAATTTTTTTTCTACCAACTTGTATCATTTTGGTTTAAAAAGTATTTAAAATTTGATTTTGGTTTAGTAGATTTTGATTATTACTTTTTAGGTTTTTTTTTTTTTTTGTATTTTAGTCATATTTTACACGAGTACTCATGTGAGACCATGAAACAATGACATGGAGTCGAAATGATGATGAGGGCCAAAAATATATATTAAGTATTTGTAAATTGCTGAAATTATCGATTTATATATCCAAAACGGTATCAGTTAATTGGGCCAAAATAGTTGAAAATTAAGAGTTAGTGCACCAAAATCAATATTTGATAATTAGATTGAATTAAATCCCAAAATATACAATTTAGTGACCTTAAAAAATTATTCTCACTGTTCAGCTTATGGTGAGACTTTAATTATTTCAACGTACTTGAGACATGGTGAAAAAATCAATTTTGCTTGACTTCTAAGTTAAGGGTTGTCAAGAAAGATGGTGAATCATTTTTGTGCACTTTTAGTATTGGGACCAATTTCTATAAAGTGGAGAATGAATTAGCGATTTGGTGCGGGTTAGGTGTGGAAATATAATTTGAGGTTTTGGTGGCATTTCAACCTCCATATTTGGTACTCATATATAACACAAGTTTCATATATTATGTTCAATGTTGTTTAATGTAATCGAATTTTTAAAAACCGATGAGACAAGGTCACATTTTCGGGAAAGTTCACCTCCATATATGCATGAACAATTCAATGGAAATGTGCTTCGTCGGGCGACATGGAATCGCATAAACAAGTTAGAGGATACCGGAAGTGTTTTCGGTGAAACCCTTCCGAAACTTAAGTCTATTTGCGTGGTCAGGAGACAAGAGAGCAATAAAATATTCAAAGGCTAAGAGCTTATAAATTTTTTGAATGATTGTCAAGTGAAGTGTACATAGATTTATATAGTGGGGTCGGTCGATTAATCTGAGCAATTCTCTTGGAGTGTGATGCGGCTGCACGAGATTTGCTCTCAATCCTGGGAGATAAGGGCTCATCGTCATGTAGGGGTCGACCATTTCTTAGGGCGTGATTGTCGCCACGACGCTCGAAATAAGATCAACACGATGTGTAGTTATGATTCACCTTAAGAGGCGTAATCATTGCACTGAAACATTAGTCAGCTCGAGAATTTGAAACCATTGTTCGGAATTTTGGAACATGTTCGGCCTCGAGCATCCAGATCCTGCTCGGGTGATCTATCCTAGGTCAGGTTTAAAGACCTGCGCGGAGTCCTAGGATTTTGACCCCCCGTCCAGTTTCCGAGACGAACTATGCAAGGGTATCATAATTAATCTTCAATTATATTTAACGTCCGAACACAATGTGGATTAATATATTTTGCTTAAAAATCTAAAGATTTTTGATTGACGGCCTTGAATGAACTTGATCAACAACATTAAACATATTAAGTTTTTTAAATCAAACTAATGATAAACAGATGATGTGTAGTGCATGAGACGGTTCGTGCACCTAAAACCGCATGACGTTGGTTTTATATATTAGAATCCACACTAATTGTTTTTTTTATGTTTAGATCGGTTCTTATTTAACTTGAGACGTAGACTCAAACGTCCAAACTTAATGTGACATGAATGATTTTGATCCAAAATGGTTTGTAAACAATGGGAACTAACTATTGAGGTAATTTAAATACACTATGTTTGGATAAAAGGGCAATTTGAGAAGGGGGGAAGGTTAGAGAGAAGAAGGGACTCAGGTTGTGAAGTGGGACTTGATTTTACGATAGTTTTGGGTCCGTCAGTTCTAATGGATTGTGAAAAATATATCTCAAAATTTTATGTAATTTAAATTTTTAGAAAGTACAATTAAGTCTAAATATTAACTAGACGATGACAGTTTGTTTGAGAGGCTCAGCTATTATTATATAGTAGAAGAAGACATATATAGTTTGTGATGTAGCCAAATTATCTCAGCCGAGAGTAGGGGTGAGCAAAACATCGGTTAAACCGAAATAACCGACGCAACCGAACCGAATAATTATATCGGTTCGGTTATTTCGGTTAATCGGTTTTTATTTTTAAAAATTGGTTAAATCGGTTCGGTTACGGTTTTATTTTCCAAAAAATCGGTTAAATCGGTTAACCGAAATAACCGATTTTATATATTAACTATTATTTGTATATATTAATATCTTATGATATTTATTAATTTTAATAGTAAAATATACCCTAAATCCCTAACCTCTCTTTCCCATAATCCCATCAATTGAGATTTCGTCGGTTCTTTCCTAAATTTGGGGTCTGCGACATAAAAACGAAACGGCTCTGTAGTTTTAATGTCACCAGAATCGACGAATATGTACTCTTCATCTCCTCTGAAAAACAAGAGAAGTTGTCATCCCTACAAGCTTGTGTCAAGATACGACACAGTTTCTTAGTTCTTCCACGAGAGAAAAAAAAAACTCGATTATCCCTAACCTCTCTCTTTTATTAATTTTAATTGGCATGCTGGCCTTAAAAATATTTTTCCAAAATATATCGGTTATTTCGGTTACCGACCGAAATAACCGATTTTTTTCGGTTTTGGTTATTATCGGTTTTTGCTAAAAACATCGTCGGTTCGGTTATCTTAAAAAAATCGGTTATGCTCGATTTTAAAAAAATCGGTTCGGTCGATAACCGAACCGACCGAATGCTCACCCCGAGCCGAGAGCTACCACCATGTCGGGACCTCAAGCCACGTCGTAGGGCGTCGGGACTGGGGAATACACGTCGTTCCTCCTTGCTGTCTGCAATCATAAATAACTGATCAGAGGGCGCCTGAAGTGTGTCCGGCAAAGCCCCTCCGATGCTTAAGTCAGGCAGTGCGCGCGAGAGAAAAAAGAGAGCAAATATGTGATGAGTGCAAAAGTGTGCAAAAATGAGTGTGTGTAGAATGAGGGAACATACCTGGTATTTATAGAGGACTAAGGCGGTGAAGGGGGAATATCTCGGTGGATACCCTCCGCGATCCTCGGGATCCTCTCGCTAAATAAGGAAAGGTGTATCGACCTATGATTCTTCAAATAAGGAAAGACGTATCCAGGCGGGATTCATCTGCATAAGGAGAGACGTACCTGGGCAGGACTCTTCATCACGTCGGGACATGGTCCTTGGAAACACTCCCGAAATAGTGGTGAAGCCTCGGGCAAATCCCGATCTTGGAGCGCGTCTTCGGGCGTTCTGCCGACCTTGGCATCGTGCATCGGGGTTGAGCAAGCTGCTCGGTCCTCAGGTCCCGAGATGGTTATGGGGTGCATCAGGAGTATCCCCCGCCGCGAGTCCTAGACGAAGAATTGAAGTATAGGAGTATGTATGCCTGACGTCGGGACCCGAGGTGACATCCATAATTCTGAGAAAATCACGATCCTCGTGGCGTTGCACTTCGACCGTCGATGGCGAGACACGTGGACGGCTGGATGGAGGTCGGGTTATGTTTTCGGGAGACGACCACGATCCATTCTCATCAAAAACTACTCCTCATTCTCATATTCTTTTGTGAAGTCTTCACCATCTTTGCTTTCAGCATACTGTTTCAGGATGCGGTCAATCTCATGTTGAAGCTTCGGGTAACACTTCAAAATATGTTGGATTTTTTCCTCTGCGGTTTTCAGGAAACAAAAACCGACTCTCACTCTTATGTATCTGGAGTATTTGTCCCGCAGTTGTCTAAGCTCATCCTCTTTGTCACGCGGTTGCCTAAGCTCATCCTCTTCCTCATCACCAGAAGTTGGAACGTCGTCCCCTGCTTTCCCGTGAGTGGCATGGCGAGGGAAGGTCGGTCGGCTTCTGATGGCTGTTGTGGCCATTATGTGGCCCTCTTTGTTGGTACTGAAAGAAATAGCTAAAGTAAAAGTGGGAGGTGCCATTATTTTGATCCGGAGGGGATCGCTGTTCGTTGCCAACGCGAGAGAGAAAGTGAAAGAAATTTCAGAATTCATTATTTGCTACTGAGGTTTTTGCGTGTGCAGAACCGTTGATTTGATTCTTATTGATGTTTCGAGATAGTATGTCATAATGTTGACTTCCTTGATGTTAGTTGAGGCATGTTGATTTTGTGTAGCGAAAATGTTTGTTACATCCCCAGATGCCTCCCAGACGCCAAGTTACACCACCACCACCACCATCCCTGAGTTCCACCAACCAGGTTTTGGCGGGACTTGCTCAGATCTGAGGCAGAATGCCTGATCATGCATCCTATTTATATTATTTTAATGATCACAACAATATTTATATTATCATATCCCACCGACTAAGGGCGGCAAATGTGATTAAGATTGTTTTTTTAAAAAAGATATGGATGATATAAATAATTTGTTATTTGGATATGGAATAACAAGCATGTCATGAAAATTATAAGAAGTGTGGACAACTAATCTTGTATAGAAATTACAGTTTGATATGATTTTAATGTAGATGGTTAATATTTAAAATCCCTGAAATATCCGTCTTATTTAATTTAGAATATCATACCATAGAAAATCTTTTTTAAACAAAAAGGAGTATGAAATGAAGATTTTTATTTGAGTTTCCGATTTGGCTTGGAAATCTGAACAAACAAGTAAACTCAATGAAAAAAAATTGAACCATAATATTCTCCAGTTATAGTCATCAAGAATACTCTCAATGCTCCTCTTTTTTCCAATTATAGTCATCAAGAACTACTCATCATTCTCATCTTCTTTTGTGAAGTATTCACCATCTTTGCTCTCAGCATTCTGTTTCAGGATGGTCAATCTCATGTTGAAGTTCCGGGTAACACTTCAAAATATGTTGGATTTTTTCCTCTGCGGTTTTCAGGAAACAAAAACCGACTCTCACTCTTATGTATCTGGAGTATTTGTCCCGCAGTTGTCTAAGCTCATCCTCTTTGTCCCGCGATTTCCTAAGCTCATCCTCTTCCTCATCACCAGAAGTCAGAACATCGTCCCTTGCTTTCTCGTGAGTGGCATGGCGGGGGAAGGTCGGCCGGCGACTGATGGCTGTTGTGGCCATTCTTTGGCCCTCTTTGTTGGTACTGAAGGAAGTAGCTAAAGTAAAAGTGGGAGGTGCCATTATTTTGATCCGGCGGGGATCTCTGTTTGTTGCCAACGCGAGAGAGAAAGTGAAAGAAATTTCAGAATTCATTATTTGCTACTGAGGTTTTTGCGTGTGCAGAACCGTTGATTTGATGCTTATTGATGTTTCGAGATAGTATGTCATAATGTTGACTGCCTAGATGTCAGTTGAGGCATGTTGATTTTGTGTAGCGAAAATGTTTGTTACACCCCAGATGCCTCCCAGACGCCAAGTTACACCAACAACGCCACCATCCCTGAGTTCCACCAAGCAGGTCTTGGCGGGACTTCCTCAGATTCTGAGGCAGAATGCCGGATCATTGCTTCCAATTTATATTATTTTAATGATCACAGCAATATTTATATTATCATATCCCATCACACCAACTAAGGGCGGCAATTGTGATTAAGATTTTTTTTAAAAAAAAGATATGGATTATATAAATAATTTGTTATTTGGATATGAAATAACAAGCATGTCATGAAAGATATAAGAAGTACGGATAACTAATCTTGTATAGAAATTACAGTTTGGTATGATTTTAATGTAGATGATTAATATTTAAAATCCCTAAAATATCCGTCTTATTTAATTTAGAATATCATACCATAGAAAATCTTTTTTAAACAAAAAGGCGTAAGAAAGGAAGATTTTTATTTGAGTTTTCGATTGGGCTTGGAAATCCGAACAAACAAGTAAACCTCAATGAAAAAAAAATCGAACCATAATATTCTTCAGTTATAGTTATCAAGAATACTCCACATGCTCCTCTTCTTTCCAGTTATAATCATCAAGAACTACTCCCATTCTCATCTTCTTTTGTGAAGTCTTCACCATCTTCGCTCTCAGCATTATGTTTCAGAATGCGGTCAATCTCATGTTGAAGCTCCGGGTAACACTTCAAAATATGTTGGATTTTTTCCTCTACGGTTTTCAGGAAACAAAAACCGACTCTCACTCTTATGTATCTGGAGTATTTGTCTCGCAGTTGTCTAAGCTCATCCTCTTTGTCCCGCAGTTGTCTAAGCTCATCATCTTCCTTATCACCAGAAGTCGGAACGTCGTCCCCTGCTTTCCCGTGAGTTGCATGGGGGGGGGGAAGGTCGGCCGGCGACTGATGGCAGTTGTGGCCATTCTGTGGCCCTCTTTGTTGGTACTGAAGGAAGTAGCTAAAGTAAAAGTGGGAGGTGCCATTATTTTGATCCGACGGGCATCGCTGTTCGTTGCCAACGCGAGAGAGAAAGTGGAAGAAATTGCAGAATTCATTATTTGCTAATGAGGTTTTTGCGTGTGCAGAACCGTTGATTTTATGCTTATTGATGTTTCAAGATAGTATGTCATAATGTTGACTGCCTAGATGTTAGTTGAGGCATGTTGATTTTGTGTAGCGAAAATGTTTGTTACACCCTCAGATGCCTCCCAGACGCCAAGTTACACCACCAACGCCACCATCCCTGAGTTCCACCAAGCAGGTCTTGGCGGGCTTGCTCAGATTCTGAGGCAGAATGCCTTTCCAACCTGGTACAATGGTATTATATATTTGGATTAGGCGACTTGAGGTTGAGGGACCACTGTCGAGAAATGGAGTTCACTAGAAAATCCTTTTATTTACGAGTTTATTGTCTGTGCATGAACTTCAAGGAAAATGTTTTAAGATGATGTTTTCTTATGCATTTAAAGTGTGACGCCCGAACCCACGGGAATCACGAATTGGGGTAAATAAAATTTTTCAAATAAAAAATGGCTGAAAGACAATTTGTTATAAGCTGTATTTCTTATAACTTAAAAGAAATTAAAACACGACTCAACTAAAAGCTGACAGACACTAACTTGCGCGCTAACTACTGAAAACATTTACGAAAAAACAGGCTTTATAATAAATTGCAATTGCGAGTTACAACATCTGAAATTCTGTTTGAATATACATCTGTTGTAATTGATCTAATACAGATTCTTAACATACAATACAACATCAGCTATAACACGGAAAACGCTGGCCTTTGATAAACACAACACCCAGCAGCTGCTGTCAGATTTCACCACCTGCTCGCTCCTCAGCTGTCATACCTGCACGATTTTTAAAAGCTAACGAGCCCAGAGGCTCAGCAAGTAAAATCTGAGTGATAACGAATTCATTTTAACACAGGCAGACATCTGGAACATTCATATCTTGAGTTAAAGGATCATCAATACATAAACATTCATAAACATAACTTTCTGTCATAAACTTGGAGATAGGGGATAATAGCCCCAAGTAAAATCTGAGTGATAACGAATTCATTTTAACACAGGCAGACATCTGGAACATTCATATCTTGAGTTAAAGGATCATCAATACATAAACATTCATAAACATAACTTTCTGTCATAAACTTGGAGATAGGGGATAATAGCCCAAATCTCATCATCAACATCATTTTCTTTGATTTATGGCTTAGAAGCTCTACTTAGGTCCGTGTTGTACTTTGATCAAAATGACTTCCGATATCAGTTTTAGCATATAGCTCATATGAAAGGGCAGTCGACATCTGGACAACTGCTCACCCTTCTCCTTGTTGACCGTCTGTTATCTATGCCATAAATCCTCAAAATAAACTTTTGTTCCTTTAACATCCTTTCTTTCCTTAAAATTTCTTTAAACATCATCGGTTCCATCATTTAAAACTCTCACTTCCCATTTTAAAACTTTACTGAGTATCAAATTTCGACTATTGGGAACTTATCGCTGAAATGAAACCAGTCGTAAAAAAGTGAAACAATACTTTGAAACAAAACAGATCTTCACTGCTCACGTTTATCGCAAAACAGCTGCAAGAATATTTGTTAATATCTGAAACAGCTAGTAGATGAAACGATGTCGTTGAAACAGGAAGCAGATATGATGACGTAAGACTATCTGCTAACAATTGCGAATTAACGAAACGACGTCGTTAGCTTGGACCAGTCGCAACAACAATTGTTAACAACGCGACTCGTGCATATATGTAAAACGATGTCGTTTGCTTTAAGAAGCTGACGTAAGAAAGTCTGATAATAAGAATAAACAGACGTAAGAATATCTTTTATCAGTCGTGACTCCGAATAAATGAAACGACGTCGTTAGCGCATCAACCAGTCGTAAGAAAAGCGCTAACATACGTGAAACCAGACGCAAGGAATAGGAACCAGTCGCAAGACAGGAACAAGTCGCAATGAATAGTACCAGTCGCAATGAATAGTACCAGTCACAATCAATAGTACTTTAGAAGTGAACAGTGCAACTGCTGGAATTTGACTTGATATTTGTAACATCAAAACAACAACTATGCTATCAGTCGTTGCCTATCAAACCAGACTTTATACTGATTCAACTAGCAACTACTGATTACCTAGTTATCAAATTCTGATATTACAACTACTGAAAAGAAGAACATTCATAAACATTCTTGGATTAAACTCGAATCCTCAGTACTTTTAAAACATCATAAGCTTACTGGAAAAACATTTGGAAGCATCAAAACATCATTTTGAACCCATCTTTCTTTTCTTTTCATGTATGAATCATTTTAAACATGAACTTTAAACATGTATTTAACATACACGCAAGTAGATCCAGAATAATATCAATATATACTTTAAATGGTGTAGCAAAGGATCGGCTTTTACTTACCTTAACGAAGCTTTGTAACAGCAACCGATTCCTGCAGAAATCCTCTCCTTTGAGCAACGCACGAACTTCTCTGGAAAATATTTTGAAGAACACCGAAGATTTTCTTTGCAAATGATAAAAATCTTGCTTTGAAAACATGTTTAAATATGGAAGGGATTAGTGGCAAGCTACTTGTGAAATCAAACATGACACACTTATAAAATTTAGTAAAATTCCCTCCATCTCATTTTAATTTGTAAAACACCAAACATTTTTCAAAGAAATCATTTGTCCTCCTTGAAGATATTTTCAATCAATTTAAAACCTGCTCGTGCATCAACCTTGGAGTCATCTGCTAAAACCAGCCACGTCACAATTTACTTCCTAAATTCAATTAAAATCAGCAATACATAACATTTCAAATGCCATTTTAAATCTATAAAATAAACAAAATGCATAATGTGGTTCTATGAATTTTTGGGGCGTTACATAAAGTTTGAGAAAAATTATCTGAGTACAAGTTTTTTATTACATGTGCTTGTATTACTTAGCATTTGGTATCCGTCATTTTGTACTTGTTGAGCCCCTGTGATCATTACGTTTGATTGGTGCAGATGATACGGAGGCTGAGGTCAAGGGGCAGGACTTTTGAGCGGATGCCAGTTCAATTGGCACATTCCCAGCGATCTTGCGTTTTTTCGCTGATGTTTTAGAGAAAAATATTTATTTATGCATAGGTTTCAATACGTTTTTGGTGAAGAAATATATTTTTTTGAATTCAAGGTTTTGTAGCACAATTTGAATGATTTATGATGAATTTACTTCTTCGATTTCTACAATTGTGTTTTTGAATTCATATGGAATTTTACTTTATTGAGTTTATCGGAAAAAAAAATTTCTGCACTTTCTAGAAAATGAAAGAAAAGTTTGAGGGTGTTTCAGAAGTGTAGAGTAAATTTTATACTCCTATTTGGGTGCTTGACTAGTCATGTACACAATAATGATTTTTGTTATAATTGTTATTACAATCGTTTTTTGTCGTAGTTTGAATTTTGGATTAGTTGATACATGTTTATGAATGATTTTTTGGATGGATGACTTTATATTGTGGTAGGATTGAAAACAGATCGTGGCACGAGGAGAAAACATTTTGATACTATATGTTAAAAGTTCTCCGAACCGGATCAAATCACGTCGTGCGAGGGGACAACGTGGAATGGAGATAGTACACGTTTAAAAGCAACAACACTCACTGCCAGACTCGCTATCTGAACTAAGATTTGAGTTGCAATAGCTCTTATTTTTGAAAGATTTTGAGCACGAAGAGTATATTGGATATGGTCTGAAATACCAAATGGAAAATACCCGACATACTCTATGTAAACTGAAATTAAAATTGTTTAAAACATGTATGGAGAAAATCAGTAAAGTACGTTGATAACATATTGGAGACGATATTTGTTTCTATAAGTTCGAAGGCAGCACCTTCTACCTCTCTCCTTCTTCTAAACTGAAAGACTCAACTAGAAAACTTTGATTTATACAACACCTTGTATAAACCCACCTCAGTTGGGACTTATCACACTTCCCAAACTGAGACTCCTAGACTCCGATTTGAGTACTTGTTTAACGTCTCCATGCTAAAAATACAGACACTAAGTTTTACGTCTTCGTACCAAGATAGAATTGATAAAGTTGAATTTACATTACTCATATAATCTAATTCACTCAGCTCTAGTATATTATGAGTGAATATGTGTGAGAGAAATATTCTAATACAGTGTGTTCTCTCAATTTTATTCTCACACATTGTTGTCTTCTTTGTGATTACGACGACATCTGCCGGTGCACGGCTAGTTTTTCTTTTCTTTTCTCCCAACCGGCACTCTGTACATATGCAGCTTCTGAGGGTCTCTTTTCTCGTCTTCGGTTCAAGTGTATATATAGCTTCTATACTGATATTGTGTGCTTATCGTCCTTTCTTCATACAAGAGTAGTTGAGGCTATTTATTATCTTTGACTGCTCTAAATTGAAATTTGTCGTACTGGACAAATCAGTTTGAAACTTTTGTATTCAGGATGGATAATACTTGTTCAAACTGCTTTGTCGTTCCGAACTGGTAGCCTATGCTGCGTTCTCATCTGTTCTATTCAATTAAGCTCTGCTCTTCTTATATGAACTGATCGAATCCGAAGCTTCAACCTGATTTGATCACTGAACTACACTGCTCTTATATGTTTCTAATCTAATCAGATGAGTTCTGCTCTTCTGCTCTTGATCTTATCTGCTCTGTATTGATATCTATTTTGTTCTGAGATGATTCTGTTCTGTTTTCATCTGACATATCCACTGCTCTGATCTAAATTGTTCTGTTTTGTTCTGTTCTGTTATGATCTGATCACTTTTCTGAAATATTCTGTACAACTGATTCTGTTCTGATCTCAACTGTTCTGGCCTGTCTGAACCAAGCTCATATGATCCGATATGTTCTATTCTGCTCTGAGCTGATTCTGTTTTGAACTAATCTACTTTTCTGAAGCTCTGCTCTATTATTTTGATCTAATTCCAACTTATCATGCACGTTCAAGTAAACAGATTACAAACATAATAACAAGTTTGTGTTCATCCAAATTACGATATGATCTATTTCACAGATCCAATATTACATTAACCATATTTTGGCCAAATGATATTATGAATGTAATGCATTTTGAATTTTAGATACTGTGATACTATTGTCTATTTGCTCAAGTTTGTTGAAGTGAAAAATACTTTTCACTTTACTACTTTCTAAAAACAAAGTTGAAGTTAGTTCAAATACTTCAAAAATGTATTAAATTCGTGGTGTTAATCAACAATTACTTCCACGTTTGATCTAACTTGTGAAGTTTTTTATGAAAATTTACTTCGTTAATGGAAAAAACTGTTAAAAGTAAAATATTTTTTTTTACTTCAAAATCGGTCCAATTTTGAACCAGTATGGCTCTTTGAACCGAACAAAGACTTTGTTTTTTATTGGATACGACTTTGGTTTTAATACGAAGTAAAAAAAATACATTTTTTTACTTTATGTGTGTCTACTTCGATAATTATCTATTACTTTGTTAATATCTGAAGTATGAGTTGTTTCTATTTTTCATAAATTTTTTCGTTATCGTTCATAACTATTTAACAAATAAAATGCTTAGATACTTTATTACTGCATCCCGTCTCGCAAGTACATATTGGTTAAGTGATCTTAAAGTAAATGAATATAAATTTTTTAATTAGAAATTTTTGTTTATAAATTACTCGGAACAAGTCCTTAGTGAGATTATTCTTGCAGTAGTGCAGTTTCTTTGCATAAAGATCATAGCGTGTTAGCCCCTACGGGTATAAAACTTAAAAAAAAATAGAAGTGGAAATAATTTGAACCACCATATAATTATAACTAAAGTTCTATACAACTTAAACAGGATTAGTGACAGCTCAAACTATGTCCAGGACATAAAAATTGTTTAATATTTACTGAAGAGATTCCATCCTAATTAAACCTGTCAAACTTACTTAGATAACCAAACGGGTACCAAAAAATACATATTCATATTAATTAAAGATATTAAATACCTGACCATTAATTATGTGTGTTTGGTTACTAATTAAAACAATACGGATTTCTCTATTAAGAAAGCATTTAACAAATTTAATATTTACAGCAATCATCTATTGTAACATTCATTTATTTAACTGTTCCATATTATCAACATTAAAGGGAAAATAAATTTTATGGTACAATAACTTGTGAATTTCGATTTAATTAATCCGTTAGGTTTCAGGGTTTGACTTTAGTATTCTAACTTTCAGTTTCCAACTTTTGCACGTAATTTGGTGGGTTATTTAACTGTTTATAGCAAAAAAAAAAATTGATAAATTAATGTAAACTAGGCAAATTTATCAATCTACCGTATCACGTCGTCTGGGAGGGCGTGATAAACAATAACCACGTCCTCTAAAACGGCGTGAATATAATTTTTTTTTTTTTAAAAAATCAAGTCACGCCATCGGAGATGGCGGGACTTCGTTTAATTTTAAAAAAACAGCGTGTCACGCTGGTTCGCAGGGCGTGACACAGCTTTTTCAGAAAAAGTAGTCACGCCATGCTGGAGGGCATGAATACCTCGATTTCGTTGCTGGCGTTTTCTTCCTCCTCTCGCCTATAAATTGAAGGGATTCAGCATTCTACAATTGCAAGCCAAACTCAAGTGATCTATAATTTCCTTCTTCCGCTTCTTTAACAATTTTTATATATCTCAGCTCCGATTCTCTACAATTTTAATATATCTCGACTACATAGTCATTATTTCGTGATATATTAAAAAAAGTCATTATCTCGTGAAAATAATGTATATATTATTTTTCTATTGTTGATTATATTAATACTTGATTTTTTATGTACTACCTACCCAAACGGCGTGATACCTTACTTTATCAAACATCTTCAATTCACATTATTTGATAAAAAAAAAAAAATTTGACGACAAACAGTGAAAAAACCCTATTTTGATCTAATTGTTGTCGTGAATATGTAAGCTTTTTCAGATTACATGTCAACGCCCGGACAAAAGTTAAACTTGGATATCAAAATCAAAATTTGAAAGCTTAATATAACAAAATCCAAAATAGATAAAGTTAGTGGAACATTAAGTCTACTAAAAAAAATGACTTTACTCGACAAGAATTTCGAAATACACAACAGTCTCATTTTCAAACAAATGTAAACACCACACCCCAATTATAAAATAAAAAGAAAGAAATGACGAAAAAGATAACTTCATTAACAAAGAAACGGATATACTATAAGAAAGAAGAAAGATTCCGAAAAGTATAAATGATGAAAAATTCAAATAATCGAACACACATATTAAGAAAGATTAATACGGCCCCAGGGGCACAGACGAGTTGGTAAGACTTGGTGTGATGTGGAGTAACTTCTCCGACTTCACGAGTTCGATTCTCGTGTGGAGCATATTCCCGACTGAAATATTGCGAGGGTATACTCTGTGATTTAATCTGTTATATAAGTTATCTCTCCAGGGCCCTTGCTTACTCGTGCATATCCTTCTATTTAAAACATGTATGGGTTAATGAGTCTCTGACCTATATAGGGGTTAGTCCATTAATAGGCTAACATTTGAAAAAAAGAAAGAAAGATTAATGCGTTTTAGCACACACAAAAAGATGCATTGTGTGCAGCATAACATCCATGGAGGAATTTGATTCAATTCAGAGAACAATGAAGAACCATTCCAGAGAATATTAATTTACTGAATGAATTCAAAAAAGTGCTGAGAGAATTTTATTCACATGAATTCAAAAACTTGCCGCACCTTTCTCTCTATATATATGAGAGAGAACCATAGCCTGCGAGGCACCTAGAGGCCTCTTGGGTCGTTCTAGGGACTCAAATTTTTTATATTTCTTGAACTATCTATTTTTTTTGTTTTTCCTTTGAAATTTGATGAAATTTTCTGGTCCGATATCATATCACAAAAACTCTGATACCAATTGATGAAAATTTTTCGGACCGAATACAGATCAGATCGCCCCCGTGCTAGGGGACAACATGGAGTAGGACAATGCGTATTTTGAAAGCTGTTTTAAATGAAAAAGCATGCACTGTCCGATGTGATCTGAAATCAATTTGGAGCTGCAATAACTCTTGTCATTGAAATGTTTTGAGCACCGGGACTACATCTGGTCTGTTCTGAAAAAGCATGTCGAAATAACACAAAGTACTCCCCGAAAATGGAAAGCTGATTAAAACAATTTACGAAACATGAATGGAGAAAGCACTAATCAGTATGCAAGGATTTGTTTATGGAAATTCGAAGGCAGCACCTTCGACATCTCCCCTTCTTCCAAACTGGGAGGCTCTATTAAAAGACTTTGATTTATACAACAGATTGTACAAACCCACCTCAGATGGGACTTATCCACTGTCCAAACTGAAACTCCTAGACTTAACATTCTGTGCACTTGTTTAATGTATCTGTGCAAAAGACTACATTGAAATTGATTTTGTTTTCACATTCATTCAACTAATCGGATACGCTCATCTCTCATATATTATGAGTGAATGTGTGTGGGTGTACGTGCTCAACTCTCACATATCATCTCACACACTGTCGTCTTCTTCATGATATTCAAACATTACGACGTCTGCTGGTGCACAATTTGATATTCTGCTCGTATCCGAACTGGCACTCTCTCTCATCGACGATAACAACTCTTCATCAGTTCAGCTCAGATATTAATGTTGGACACAAGATTATAGCCGTTGAAAAGTTTCTGTAAAAGGTTTCTAACTTTGTGTTCTTGTCGTCCTTTTATCGTAGAAAATTAGGTGAGGCTATTTATTATCTTTGTCTGCTCTGAACTAAATTTTTGTTATAGAAGGCAGATCAATTTGAATCTCTTATTTTTAGTCTTGAATTAACCTGTTCAGACTGCTTTATCCGTCTGAGCTGGTAGCTTGTGCTGAACTGATCGGAACTCCACTCTGATATGTTTTGTTCAATAAGCTCTTCTAATCTAATATGAACTGATCTGATGTGAAGCTCCGACTTGATCTGTACACGGAACTACACTGCTGTTTTTCACTGTCTGCTCTTCGTCTCTGTTCTATTCAGCTCTGCTCTGTTCTTTCCGCTCTGATATGATCATTCTTCTCTAAGCTGATCTGAGCTCATCCACTTCCAACAAGATCTGCACACCCAATTAAACTATTAGAAGCATAACAACAAGTTTGTGCTCATCAAAATTAAGATTTGATCTGTTTCCAGATACAACAAAATTTGAGATGAATCTCCGATTATATTGTTGAAACTTTAAAGGGGAAATATTTTTGATCCGTCAATTTAAATATGTTCCACTTTTAGTTTTATTAAAAATAAATTTATACTTTTAGTATACAACTTGTATTTGTTTAACAATAAATTTTATACATTTAATCTTATAATTTTTTTATATGTATTATTCCTTTTTGGTCCATTTTCGGTCTAACGGCATATAACTTGAGTAAAATAAAAAATCATACTACTTAAATATGAAAAAAAAATATATAAAAATTTAAGGAAAAAAACTAAAAACTTACCGTAATAAGACAAAATTTAAATTATTTGTTAATAGGAAAGTAAAAATGTGTAAGTTATAGGATCATAAATGCAATTTTCGAAAATTCGAAACGATGGTCAAACACCAAAACGAGATACTGATCAATCGGAAGAGCCTTGGTAAACAAATCCGCGGTTGTTGATGAGTTTCTAGGGGGGACGCCATTTCAATATGCTTAAGTTCGCTCATGCACACTACTGGATTCGGATTGTTGATTGGAAGAGTGAATATTTGACGAGCACATGGATTGAATTGAATTACTTTGATTTAGTGACAAGTTGAAACTAAGTTTTATAGGTTATTATATTTAAAACTAAACTTTTCTAGTATATTTATTCTCCCTATGACTAGGGAAGACATTAAATAATTACTCATCAAAATTTGCACTAACTTGCACCTCATCTTTCAATATTTTATCGAGAGATCTTAAACTTATCAAGTCAGAACATGACAATCAATTTGGAATTAAATTTAACCAAATTATATTTATAATTAAAATAATATTTATAGCATTAAAAACACCAAAAAAAAATAAAACATTTAACAGTCACCAGTAAAAAACATGCAGATGGGTCCCCAGTCCCCACCCACATTATTGGTTTTTAACTCAGGTTTTTCACTCTCGGAAGAAACCAGCCATATCCAATAATTGCCTAAAAGATTTCATTATTCTGGCTTTAATCTTAAATACAAAGTACAATTCTTGAATCTATGAATTTTTGTTGGTGGAGTTTTCCTTACAATCGATCAATATAAGAAGCCTTAGCGTGACATCGTATCCATTTTCAGGCATAAAGATACCTGAAGACGTTTGAAGGGTGGATGGTGATGATAAGGACCATAACGATTCCGATTCTTGAAAATCCACACAACTAGAATAGAAAACTGAACAACTTCTTTAACAAAATTATATACTTGGACTGATGTGTACTACAATCTTTGGAGGGAGCAAACAAACAAGAAATCCAATAATATAATACAGAAAATCGTCGTAGATTGGAACTCCCACGCAATTGCTTCCGACTCTCATGGATCTTGTCCGCTATCGATCCGATGTCCCTCCAATCCTACATAAAAACCCATCATCCCCAAGCATTCGCCATCCTCAAGAACCTCCGCTCCCATCTCTACACGCTCATGGAGCAGCTCTCCGCCGCGGAAAACCCAGAAGACGCCTCCTCCGGTGACCCTTCGCCCCCGTTCGATCCATTGGCACCCGCCGTGCCCATCTCTTACCCTCTCAAGTCGTTGGATGAATTGGAAGGCCGCGTCTATTTCAAGTCTTTTCACTTCCCGTTCAACCGAGCTGAGGTAGAGCTTCCGTCAGCCGGAGGTGGTGGCGCTTCGATGCTGGAGCGGCCGCGGGTTCTGGTGTGTCATGATATGGCGGGAGGGTATACGGATGATAGATTTGTGCAAGGCGGCACTAATGCCGATGCATACGCTATTTGGCATTGGTATTTGATTGATGTTTTTGTGTATTTTTCGCATAGTTTGGTGACCCTGCCGCCGCCGTGCTGGACTAATACTGCTCACAGACATGGTGTTAAGGTATAAAGTTATGGAAAATGCTTTTCTTTTACTAATTTTCGGATGATTGCTTGTTCTTGGGATATATCTTGCGTAGCTATTTTGGTGGCAATTGATTTTGTAGAGCGTATCATGATTATGTGGTGAAAATCTTAACTTTATGGGAATTGTGAGAAAAAAGTTGCATCTTTTTTTACCTTTTCGAGTCTCAACTGTAACAACCTGTTAAAATGTCCCATAGGCTCCACAAGGAATGTGGATGGACTAATAAGTTTGAGCGATATTTAGCTAGAACTCTAGTCTAATACAAGTATCCAACTATGGTGACAGCTGGGAATAGGAAAAACTCACGCCCACTTTTTTGGTTAAAGGGGGGAATCTTTATTTTTAAGAAAAATCATTAATAGTAAGTTGTCAATGTTCGTAATCGCTCCTATTTCTTGCTATATTTTTGAGTGGAATATATTATTTCATTCAATTTTGTTATGCGGGAGTTGAAATTATTAGCTAATCATGTTGTGGTTCTTCGTGTATGCTTGTGTATAATAGTCATTGGGGACTTTCATCATGGAGCATAATGAAGGGAAAAAGCTTGCTGATAAACTGTTATCGACAAAGGATTCTGCTCATATGTATGCTGAGCGATTGACCGAGCTTGCTGTGGCACTTGGATTTGATGGTTGGCTGGTAAGCTAATCTTTTTCTGCGTTTATAATTGATCTTTGTTTTGCATTTATCTTCTGACACTTTCTTTTTTGAATTCGAATCTTTCCCACCCTCCGTTTTTGGCAATAAGGTGTCCTTCATTAAGGGAAGCCCTTTTAATTTATCGGCAAGATATGTATAGATTATAAATAAAGATAGAACAAAATCGAAATTTTGAGCCATCAATGAATTAAAGTAGGTTTATTCATTTCTTCCTTCAGAAGGTTGATATACAGAAGATTTAGTTCTCAGTCTCATCTTTTGACAGATTAATATGGAAGTCACTTTGGATCCTGGCCAAATACCCAATCTCAAAGAATTTGTCAGCCATTTAAGCCAGACTATGCACTCTTCAGTATCTGGTTCCCTGGTTATATGGTAATCATTCATGAGTTAACAGATCAAACGAAGCATGCTTTGTATGAACCTAAACAAAATGTGTGCTGTCATTTTGCAGGTATGATAGTGTTACAATTGATGGCAACCTTAGCTGGCAGAATCAATTAAATGACAAAAACAAGCCTTTCTTTGACCTTTGTGATGGCATATTGGTGAATTATTCATGGCAGGTAGTTAATTTGTTATTGCAGACCCAATATTCGAATGTAAGTCTTTCTCCTTAATTTTTAACTTTGTGTAATGCAGGAAGATTATCCGAAGCTATCAGCTGATGTTGCTGGTGACAGAAGGTTTGATGTGTACATGGGCATTGACGTTTTTGGAAGGGGAAGTTATGGTGGTGGACAATGGACTGTAAGTTTCAATACACCAAACTTTGCCACATGATAGGGAATCATGCATCATTTAGATTTTTTTTGGTTTCTAAAGTCAGTGTTTTCACCTTTTGTCTGTATGTTGGTAAATATTTTTCGATCCTTGTTAATTTATGGGTGAAGAATTGGTAAGTCATGAATTGGATGAAAAACTGGTGAAATTCTTTGACAAGAACAATGTGGGCTAAGTTCTTCGTCAGAATCTTGCATAAGGGGCATTTGTGTTCATCAAGACGGTTTATATATTGACTGCACGTCAAATTTAGATTTGTGTGTAATGTTTTATGGTCCAACATGGGACCTAGCCATTAGGATACGTTCTCAAGAATTTTTCCAATTTGTAGTGACTAATGAGCCTCTGATTACTTAAAAATTTTACGTTTCTTTTTTTGGTTAGACAAATGTTGCCCTTGATGTGATAAAGCAAGGTAATGTTTCGGCAGCCTTATTTGCTCCAGGATGGGTTTATGAAACGAAACAACCACCTGATTTTCAAACTGCTCAAAATCGGTAAGCTTAGGACTATTTCCCTTCTTAGAGAATCTCACCGAAATCTGTTGTTTTTGGTTGTCATTTATCTTCATTAATTAAATAAACAGATGGTGGGGACTTGTTGAGAAATCTATGGGGATTGTACAGAACTACCCGAAAGCACTGCCATTCTACTCAAATTTTGATCAGGTATTCATCTACCTTTACTATCTACTGCTAAAACTCAGAACTGAAAGCCATTTTTTTAATGTTATAGGAGTTTTTTTAACTTTTGATCATACACATATTGCATTTTGGAATATGGTCCAATATTATCTTGTCATTAACAAGAGCTCCAAAGAGGACACAAAAATTGATTTTTCCATTAACAAACTGGAATCTGTACCTAAAAATATGCTTGATTTGTGGGTCTTTCTCAGATATTTGGTAGCTAAGAATTTGCTCTCAATTTTCCTTTTAGCCCATAATCGAGTTATTACTAATTTCCAGGGTCACGGTGTGCATATATTTATTGATGGGGCTCAAGTCTCAGGTAATTCTTGGAACAACATTTCGTCTCAAAGCTTTCAGGTACACCTTCTCTTCTTTGCTTGTTATGTTTTGGGTTCTTATTCCTTTAGCTATTGAATTTTATAATCATTAAGCTTATTTACCCTTTCTGTTTTCTCCGGTTACGCTAACTGAGTTTAATTAATGACAGCCTTTTATTGAGTTTCCCAAAGATTCTACGAGCCAGTCAATCCAAATTTCAATCAAGTAAATTCTTTTACTCGTTTGGATCCTTAACTCTTCACTTTGTTCATTAAACATGTTTATGCTAATGTTATGTTATGATGGTAGCATTTCTTGCTAGCTTGTTTCATTAAATCTTCTTTCCGTTGTTCTCCACTGTATTTGACAGTATAGAGTTCAAGTTTTTGCCTCATAAAGTGATTTTCTGGTTGCCATACATGTAAATGACATGTGTATTTTTCGGTACTTGCAGATTCAAGGAAGACTCTTACAGTGGTGGTGGAAACATCACATTTAGTGGTACTCTTGGCACTCACGCGGAATTCACAGCAAGGCTGTTCGAAGGAGATCTTCTTTTGGGGAATTCACCGGTTCACTTTGTTTATTCTGTATGCCTCTCACACTGGGAATCATAGCGTGCTGTTTCGTGTTGAAGTGCCTTTTCATTTATTCAACTCCATGTGCTTTTACTTGAACCAGCTACTACATGCAGGTTAAATCAAATGGAAACTCTCTATTAGGTCTAGTTCTCAAGTTATCCTCCTCCACAAATGAGAAAAAGTTGGTATTACTCGCTTCTGCCGGAGATACGTTGCTCACCATGAATCGTTTTTCGAGCCAGTACACAAAGGTGATAATGCCTCGTCGAGTATCATCCTTGGAGGAAGAATGGTTCTTGCACGAAAACATCATTGAAATGCATGGTCACACATTGAAAGAAATTCAAGTCATATGCTACCGACCGAAAGTGGAAAAATCAGCTCCAACCTCAAACGACGTTACCCTTTCTGACGACACCCCGTTAGAATTTTATGCAGCGCTCGGCGATCTGAGGATTACAACTCCGGGACAGAATTCAACTTTTCCTCCATCCACTTCATGGCTCGTGGACTGCAAGTTCATTAGTTGGATTTCGGGTTCTAAAGGGTCCAAACTTCTCAGCTGTATGGTTACGTGGACTTTAAAAGAGGGTGATGCACAAAATTTCCCAAACTACAATTTATACGTCGAAAAGATAATGGGAACTCGATCTGGAGATCAGAACAAACTTGTTGAATCTGCGCGTATTCCCCTGGAGTATCTTGGGGTGGCGGTGGTGAAAGCATTCTACATCTCCAATCTAGAAGTTCTTGAGGGCGTTTCGCATGTGAAATTGGTGATACAGGTATGCGGTCTGGATGGGGCACGACAAAAGGTCGAAGAGTCTCCCTTCTTGCAACTGCAAGTTCAAGGTTGAAGATTCTCTCTTCGTAAACCTTGATGATTTCTTGCTTTGCCTTTGTTCCAAGCTTGGTTATAGGCGAAGACGTATTTATAATGCTATTGTTTAACTTATGTAAGATGAGAATAAAATAAATATTTATGATTCTAATTCTAAATTAATAAATTGATGAGCATTCATGAAACTTTGGAATACTTTTGTATTGGGCTTTGTAGAATCCTAGGAGACTCATATCCATTGTTAGTTAGAAAAACAAAAAAGAACATTTACAAAAAAAAATGTTTTAGCTCAAAGAAGTGAATCTCAGTGGGATGAGACCTAAGCCATCGATGAGAAACACCTCCCTTTAATAGTCTTTAGAAAGGTTATGAATAGCCCTTCTCGGTGCCAATTTGTAGTGCCACGTTTCCTCGCCTAATGATTAATGTGAATCAGTATTCTGAAAAATGGCCACCACTGTCTAGCTAGCGTCTGGCTGACTTAGGCGATTGCTTATCTAAAAATTGTGTTTAGACAAATTTCAATTTAACCTAAGAGAATTTATTTACTTCAATGTTTCGTCTGTATCAAATTCAAACTCAAAATCTATATAAATTTTCTCTTGGTCCTCTATAAGTTCTTGGGCAATGTTGCAAATAACCTTTAAAAATTACATATTTAATCTTGAGGTCTGCCTAGCAGGGGCGGAAGGCAGCTGCCCATCGACTAGGCGAAACCTTCTGAAACATTGATGCAAGTACAAGTTGATCACTATCATATTAGACAAGTGCTCACTTAAATAGTCATATATCACGAAGCACATATCTGGTGTCATTTTTGCCTAGATTTCTTCCTTCTACGTCCATTTTTATAGCTGCACATTAGCTCGATCCTTTGGAGCATAACTGTATCCATTTAGCAGCATAACGTGTCCATTTAGCAGCAACTTAGGATGGCATAGTCTTATGAGGGTTGGGGTTCAAACGAGGAAAGGCTTTTAAGATGGATACCTTGGCACCGAGAGACCTGCATACAAAATAATTTTGTGAGTTCAATCTACCTTAAAGCTAATGATCCATTTATTGTCACATTAATTGATATTAATATTACAGGCATGTTGAGATATGGACAAGTTCAATGTTCAGAGTTGAAGCTAGTGAGAGTACCCAATGAGACGAGTAATTGGTCCATCAAGTCAGTTGGAAACAAGTGAAGACGATTTATTTAGTTTATGAATCCCATCTATTAATGAATTTGTCTACTTAGCTCTCTTACATATCATTGTTAATGTAATTGTTAAAAAAAAAAAGCAGAAACCTCATTTTTGTAACTATTTATTACTTCGTTCGATTTTTAATTTAAATAATTCATGCTTGTTGAGATTTCTTTTTCTTGGTTCCCACTTGGCCTCTCGTCGACATATTGAAGAAAACAGGATTGTAAGTTGATTTCGGAAAAGACAAACCAAAACCAAGAATTAGATTATTATATCTTGCCTATGTTATAAATTAAATATTTTATTAAACTTTAGCAGTTAATTAGACGGCTACTATTTATTCACAAACAAAAAAAAAACTTTAGCAGTTAGTTAAACGGCTATTGTTTATTCAGGGAAGTAACAAAAGTGTACTAGTGATTATCAAACAACGCAGTATTTCTAATCTTTAAATAACTCAAGTGATTGGGAAGCACTAAATTTTAATCATGGATTAATTAAATCCCCATGAGCTGAGCACTTCCTTGCACTGCTCCCCACGTGAGCAGACTAATAACTAAGAATTGCCCTCACGTTGTACACTTGGGTCCACATATCTCTATCACTAATGACATGTTTGAATTGATTTTTGCAAAATAATGGGTTTTAATCTTTTATAACTAGCAATAGTAATAGGTATATTATTTTTTTTAATTTCAAAAATTGTATACGGCAAAAAAATGTATTTGTTTGAGTCCATCATGTTGTAGATGAAAATCTCCAATTAAAACATTTTAATATAAATATTTTTTTTGATCTCAGATCTAGTCATGTTTAATTTTGACATGATATTGATATGACAAACTTGATGTGGTTGTAACATATCGATGATATGACACTGGAATGTATGGTAAAAATATCAAACAACCCAAATGATTCGAAAACTACAATTAGATAATATTCAAACAACCCAAATGATTCGAAAACTACAGTTACAAAATATTGAAAGAAGCATGATTGAAGATGACATTAAACACAATAAAGGCTAAAAAGTTGCAAAAAAATCATATGTATATAGAGTTGGTATCTTATGAGAGAGTCTCATTAGTCTTGTACGGGAGACGGTTAGATTAAATTCGAATTTATGGTTAAAAGTAATATTTTTGGATTAATAATAATAATTTGACATTAAAATAATATTCTAATGGGTTGGGTCACCTAAGAGAGGACGTATTAACAGTTGATATTTTTCGATAATATTTTTGGTATAAAATAAAATTTTTCCATATATCGGGAGAAGTAGGAGAATAGTTCGACCAAATCCATATTTGTGTTTAAAATTAATACTTTTAGCATACAAAGAAAAAATTTTCGTATAAAAATAATAATATTTTTTTATGTATCATATCATTATGTGAGACCGTCTCACAGAATCAACTCCTGAGACCGTCTCAGTTTTTTGGTGTGTGTGTATATATATATATATTAATTTTCCTAATGTTGGTAACCCTCCCTATACTATATAAATATTGCAATTTTTATTCCCTAGATTAATATAAACAATGACTTCACTGGAGAATATAGACTTATGTGTTACTAATACTTAAGAGGCACAGCCGCTGTAGTTTGTTGGTTAATTTGCAAGGGAGGTGAATCTTAATTAATTACTTCAAAAATCAATCGATTTTCCCTATTTCACGTGTTAGGGTTGACTTAACATGAAACCCTTGGTTTCAGACATAATTAAACCCCAAATTTTGACACTTTTTAGACTACCTTGTCGTACGTGAAACACATATTTTTGTCTTGTCTCTCATTTCTATGCTAAAAAACATTACTATGTATGTAACAAGTCAAACAGAAAATTAATCAATCAATCCAAAAAAATTAACACTTTCTTTTTAGCAAATATTATAGAAAATGATTTTTTATGGTCATGTAAGTATACAATCATTTTTTTTTTCTGAATTAAAAGTGAATCTGCCTTAAATTCTTGGCCTATGTCGCCTTCCCTTGACCAAATCCCGGGCCTTCGCCTCAGTCAAACATTTAAATAATTATTAACTAGTTATTTTTTATTGAACCATCGTAAAAATAATTAAACAGTCGTGTAGAACTTGATCGTGCGATATATTTTTTAAATTTGTACATCTTTAGTTTTAACAACATTTCATGAAAAAGGTTTGTTTCATTAGCATATATTCAAACTAATTGATCTTCACTGTTAACAGAGGTTTCTAAAAGGAGAAAAATCGATTTTATCTTTTAAAATAGGAAATTTGCAAATATTTTGTGAAAAAAAAAATCATATATCAATTAGGAATGTTTAATTTTCATTTGGTTGAGTCACTCCTAAAATATTTAGATAAACCCAACCACGCATAATCGTAATTCTTATTAAACTAAAAAAACGCCAACAAAAAATGAAAACGAAGCACAAAGTATAAACAAAACACATGAATTGTTTATTTAATCAATCAAGAAACCATGTCATGCCCAAAGTAGGACTCCTTCTTGAGAGACTCATAGATTACATTATTGCTATTGCTAAAACTATCATTATTAGAAGAGGTAAAGTTGAGATACTGAGGCATGAGATGGTTGTAATTATTATTTTGGAACAAGAATGATTTATCATCGGCCTCGACTAGTAGCGGATTGATATTCGAATAATTATTCGGCTCATCTTGTTGCTGCATTTGAATGCAAAGTATCTCTGCTTGAGCCACAGCTAGCTGCATTTGAAGCTGAGAAACTTGGTTTTGAAGGTAAGATATCGCACCTACGCAGCCATAGACTGGATCCCGAACCCTAGCGTTTGCCTCGTAGACGAGGCTGCTCACTGCATCGGCTCTTTGATGAACTTGAAGCTCCTGTCATGATGACGAAGATACTATTAATTAAGACGATGTGAAGATATATATAGATAAAAAAAATTATGATTTAAGAATACTGGTTTTCATTATTGGTAAGTCCCTTGAAGGGTTTTCTAAAAAAGGTTTCTAGGGTTGAATGTTACTATGGTTCTTCTGGAATAGTACTAGGATCTCGATTTGGGAAAAAAAAATGGGCTAACTTCAAGTTCTTTCCATGTTTAGATGACGTTAACTGGGAAACACGCCCCATGTGTAGACTATCCACTAACTAGATTACTCATCCCACCAGATAAGGCAAGAGAATGAAACATGGACAAAAGGATATGTACCTGCAACATCTTGCTGATATTGCTGGCACCGAAAACCTTGTGGACGATGGCGAACTTGTGAGGGTCATCGGACGGGAAGTAGGGTGCGAATATGCAGTCCTTGGCACAACGCCGCCTCAGCAACTTGCATGACGCGCACGGCGAGTTCCCACCCATTCGACAGATCTTGCCTTTTGTGTTTTCTGAGAAGTGAACTTGGGAAAAGGTTGTTCGGAAAAGTTGCACCAAGTGTGTATTTATAATGGCTGAAGGGTGCTGTGAGTGTGTGAACCAAGTTTACTAAGGCGTTTTTCAATTATTAGTAATGGTGGATGATTGATTAAATTATTACATTTAGTTTCGTTAGATGTGATTATTTTTTTAAGTGATCAGTAATCTTTGAATGGGAAAATGGTGCCAGAGGCCTGTGGGAATAACTTTAGTTAGGAAGTGAAATAATCATAGCATAATTATTGAACAGTAATATTTTTTATTGGACAGTATATATTATTAATTAAGTTGGATGGATGAAGCATTTCTTTTGAACAAACATTTGAGACTTCTGAAAAAAAAATGTATATAATTTGTACGTGGCTCAGGTATAAAAAAATGAATAAGAGAACCTGTGGAAACTTGATTGCATAAGTTCATAGATGTTGACTTCTTAAGATTTCAATATCATCTTATAATTATGGACTTCTAATTCTTAGCTCTACGATTTTATTTGCGAACTAACATTTTCTTTGTCATATATACTTTACATTTTTCAGCACCATCTCAAAATTTTTTATGTCACATGGTTTTTTTTGTCATTTTGATATCTATCTTGATAAATATATTTGTATCATACTCTCGGTTTGATAAATTTAGTTTCATTTATCCGGCAATGTGACTTTATATATATTAGCATAATATCAACATCATTTCTAAAAATTGACTAAAGTTGAAAACAAAAATCAAAATAAGGAACAAATAATCACATTCAAAAACATAGATATTGACAAAAATACGAAAAGACCAATATATAGATCAAAATTACAATTTTCCTTTATCATTTATTAATCAATACTCAACTTGAGGGCCATGCAGTATAACCATATATGTTCACGCTAAACAAAAACTCTGAATCAAGTTCTTCTCGGCCTTTACCCTGCACTCTGGCTAGTCATCTCTAGGTCTAGCCATATCAATAGGTACATGGCTGATGTACACATGCCAAACACTTATCTTTTATATGTATTGGTTAAGTGTGCAAGGACGAGAGTAGTACTGATATGAGTGACTTTGTGGGAAACTCTCGTCCATCAAGCTGACGTTGTGCCGCTTATTCTGATTTGCTGGATGGACCGTAAAAGTATGACAGCAGATCCTAACATGTAATACTATCTCTGTTGGTGATATGACCGGACGTAGGAAAATTGTAAGACTGGTCTTTAAAGGAATTGAGACAGTACCAGCAGCTAGACATGTACATCTCCAAACTCATGGGCCCAATAGCTTGATCCTAACGCACACAATAGGTGCACTCACAGCTGTCACATAAATAAAAAAATAAATTTGGATCTTGGCTAACAGCTATAGCTTTTGGTCTAGTATTTGATCATAACAATTAGTATCAGTGCAGGTCAAAGGTTCGAGTCTTCCAAGAATTATATATGTATACTTATTGGGGGAATGGATTTTAAATTAAGCATGCAAGGGTGAGAGTAGTACTGATATGAGTGAGCTCCTGGGAAGTTCCGTGTATCATGTTGCTGATGTTGCACTGCTTGATGTATAAATTTGCACCTTGACTAACATCTATATCATTTGGCCTAGTGATAAGAGCTTGATCCTAACAATTGATATCATAGCAGGTTAAGGTTTCAAATCTCCCAAGAGACATATTTCTATACTTCTTGTGAGGGGAGGGGATTGTTGGGTTAAGTGCATAATGGTAAGAGTAGTACTAGGATGGGTGACCTCCTGGGAAGCTCTCATGTATCAAACTGCTGACATTGTGCCACTTGATCTGGTTGGATAGGTCGACCGTGAAATTATGATGCCAGATCTTAAGACTGATGGTAGTGAATGGTAAGAATGATATCTAAAGGAATTGAGATAGCACCAGTATTAGTTAGATACGCATCTCCCCGTACTATTGGGCCTAATAGCCCGACCCTAATGCACACGATAGATGCACTCTATGCCGTCATGTATATAAGAAACTAAAGTTGCACCTTGCCTAACAGCTATAGTTTTTTGCCTAGTGGTTACCGTTTGATCCTAAAATTTATCACTTGTGTGTCTATATAGTAAATAAGAACATGAATTTAGGGTATGTAGAAAGGGGACAGAACAAATTTGCAGTTATCTCCATATGAAGGAGCCTTATAAAGATGTGTCGATTATTATATATATATATATGTGTGTGTGTGTGTGTGTGTGTGTGTGTATTATACACACATTAAATGCAAGTGTTGGGTTAAGTGTACAATGGTAAGAGTATTGGGATGGGTAACCTCCTCGAAAGCTCTCATGCGTCAAACTGCTGACATTGCATCACTTGATCTGGTTGACCAGGTCGGTCGTAAAATTGTGATGTCAGATCTTAAGACTCATGGTAGTGAAGGGTAAGACTAATATCTAAGGGAATTGAGAGAACACCAGTAGTTAGACATGCAACTCCTCGAGCTATTGGGTCTAATAGCCCGACCCTAATGCACACGATAGGTGCACTCTGTGTCGCCACATATTTAAGAAAATAAAGTTACACCTTGCCTAACAGCTATAGTTTTTGACCTAGTGATTACTGTTTGATCCTAATATCATCACTTGTGTGTATATATAGTAAATAAGAACATGAATTTAGGGTATGTAGAAAGGGGACAAACCAAATTTGCAGTTATCTCCTTATGAAGGAGCCCTTATACAGATGTGTTGATTCGTATCAAATATATACATACATAAATTCATATATTGTTAAGAACGAAAACATATCGTGCGCCACAGTACGGAACGGATCTTGCGCGATCTGAATTAATGAAAATATGAGTTGCAATAGCTCTCGATCTTGAAAGGTTTTTTTAGCACCGAGAAGTATATCATATTAGATATGAAAACCAAGTAGAAAATATCTGAATACTCTCTAGAATTGAAAGCTAGTAGTTTTAACATAATGCAATGCACTGATATATAATGTATGCGGAAAGCTATTTAAGAACTCATCTGAATTTGTTTATGGAAGTTCGGAGCCTCGCTCCTACGTCTCTCCTTCTTTCAAACTGGAAGGCTCTACTAGAAGACTTTGATTGCTACAAATCTGTGTACACAACCTACTCAGCTTAGCCTCGCCTAAGCTGAACTCCTAAACTCCTCTGCACAACAGCTCGCAGGCTATGTGAACTTCACTTGTATGAACATGTTTAACGTCTCTATTCAAATACTACATTGATATTGGAGTGATTCGCTCATCTAATCTATTCAGCTCATCTCTCGTATATGTGAGTGAATATGTGAGAACTAGAATTATTATATGGTAACTACGAGTTAACCAGATCAGATTAGTGTTTAACCGAATGAGATACTTTTGCTGGGTAAGCTGCTGTGAAGAGATCAGCTGAGATGTGTGTTGGTACAGGGTATTGTACTGAGCTAATAGTACAAGTTGTTCGGGTTAATAGGAATCAGTTTTATCACCAGTTGGTCTAAGGTTTTGTGCAACCTGGTTGAGGTAAACTGTTCCAAGTCCAGTGTAATCTGGTACCAGCTTAGAGGTCTGCTGGTGGATTTTGAAGATAAGACAAGACCAGTCTTGGTATGAGCTGGTTGGACAGAATAGTCATGAGATGGACGGTAAGCTTGAGCGCTGAGCTGGATGATATCCTGTGAACTGTTAGCGATCAGCTTAGGAGAGTTGGTGTAAGCTGTTGGTAACCATCGGGTTTGGCATAGATCAGATCAGCGTGAGCTGGCCTGAGAGATTAGCTCTGAGCTGGGCTATTTCGTGGTGCTGGTTTGAGCTCTGTCGCGAGCTGGTTTCGGGGACTCCAGCTTAGAGGTGATCAGCTTTGAGATTTACTGTGTTGTGCAAGCTGGATTCAGCTTAGAGATGTGCTGGATACTCCGAGCTGGTCTGTTTGGACGCGATCTGGTTTTGGTGTCTGTGTACCTAAGCTGGAAAAGTGGAGAGGTCTGAGCTGATCTGAGCACTATAGACCAGACCGGGTTCGTGTGAGTTATCCAAGCTAGATGTGTGTTGCTTGAAGTACCTGAGCTGGTCAGCTGAGCGCCGTGCTGGTTGAAACAGCGTACTCCTTGAGCTGGTTTGTGTGCCTTAGTTGGTACAGTAGTGAAGTCCGAACTGGTTTGACTTTACTTTAGCTTTGACTGGGAGTGTATATAAGTGTTGACCAACACTTAGTTATTCTAAGACACACATATCTTATCTTCTCCAGAGTATCTCGACTTATATCTTAAAACCTTCGTGACATCATGTTCAACCGATAACTTCTTCTTCCGATTGCTGGAGATTGGCTGGTCAAATTTGAGTGAGAGTACCTCGGTTGAAAACCCCTGTTCGAGGCCAACGTTCTTGTATCAGTTTGGAGTCGGAAGGAGGTCGGATTGAGATAATAGTTGAGGAATTGCATGAGCTGGTTCTTGAGATTTTCTGGCAGAGTTAAGCTATAGTTCAGGTAACCGTGTTCTTCTAGTGCTAGTTTCTGTTCCTAGCGTTTACCTTTGAGCTGAGTAGTGCTCTGTTGGCTAAACGTAGCTGGTCTGGGCTACTAGGCTTTAGGCTACGAGCTGGTTAAGCTTGAGTAAAGCTGATTTTCTTGAGTATATTGGCAGATTAGGTCCTTTCTTGTGGTTTTTGCCTTGATTTCTCGGCAGAGACTTGAGCAGAGCTAGAAGTGTGATCCGCTGTTAGCTGAGCTGAGGTATTGTGCCAAGATCTACGAAAGGTACGGATTGAGCTTATTTTAACAGATTTGACATAAGAATGAGAATATTCCAGTGTGAATTGATTGATGTGTATGTGTGCTGGCAGTAAGCTGAGTTTGCTTAGCCGCACTGTTCATGATGATTATCTGGTTTGCTTATGTTTGATTTTTATGCATTTTTTGTGAGCTGATTTTGCCTTGCATTCATGCATAACATATTGAGCCTGTTTATTTGAAAACCGATTAATCACCAGTCGTGATTTGCCGATTGAGTAATCGTGCCTGAGAATCGAATGTTTTCACTGAGTCGTGATTGCCGGCTGAGACGCTGTGATCTGGATTCTGATGAACTGTTGAGATTTTGCTTGCCCAGGTGAGTCGTTGTTCCTTGTTTACCGATGATTCTTGGTAACCTTCATGCATCGCACGTCTTGAAATGTTGCATGCCTTATTTAATTGCTATTTTTGAGTGCTCTTCGCATTGAGGTTTGACCTCATTTTCGTTCCATTTTCGGGGCTGCTTTGGTCTTGTGTTTGGCCTTTACAGGTTCTTCAAGTAATCCAGCTGGACTGAGTGGTGCGTCAGCTGGTAGAGCCCCGTATTGAGTCGCAGTTATGTACATGTATTGAGCTAGTTTATGTTGGCGCAGCGGTGGATCCGGATCCCGCTCCCGGGGCGCAGCGGAAGAATTAAAAATTTAGGAGCCCGGGAACAGTCAATACACCTATATAATAATTCAAACATTCATAGGATGTTTAGAATATACCTGTCTGGAGACTAGGCGCCTGGCTCCGTCTATTCTCAAATGGAAATAACACTTCTTTGGTTGCTCCTAATCAGGTTCATGACCGGTTTCCAATTCCTTCGTTGGAATGCACTAGAATCCCAACGAATATTTTGCGAGCATAACCTCCTCGCCAGGACGATCGCAGCGAAGTGCGACGGCGGCGGCTGCGGTAGGAGGAGGGAGAGGAGGAGAGGAGAGAATTTTCTGAATAGCTTTTGTTGTATGTATTTCTTTCTCCCTTCATGCCATATTTATAGATTGAGAGAAAGAGTTTGATGTAAACAAAACTATGAACATTCGTTTAAAGTAGAACTGTGAACATTCGTTTCAAGTAGAACTATGAACATTCAGTTCAACTCGAACTGTGAACATTCGGTTCAACTCCCTCGATTATGGTCTCATCATAATCTTGATCGATGATCAGATATCACCAATGTGCTCAGTTTACAAAACTGATCATTGTGATGCAAAATCAAATTTTCGGACCACTAAATCTATATATGACAGGTTTTACTCTCATTAGCTAAATATGGAAGTCCTACTCCCTTAGTTACTTTTGGGAAGTCATACTCCCAACCTTCCTCCTACTATACTCAACACTTTGAGTACCATATCCTTGTCTGCACGGGAATTGGTAAACCAGTACACTGTGTGACCCTCAATGGTTCAGGGATACAGCTAGCCGTGGGCTCACAACTCATTGTGAATCAGAAAACACATTTTTCTGATCTACCCATCGGACCATGGTAAAGCGCCTAGCAACATCGCCCCATGATCCCCTAGGTATCACTGATAGTGCCTGCAAGAACCAGTCGGTCATGGTTAGCGTATAGTACGGTCCTTTCAACTCATATATCCCGATCGAATCACCGACCATTGGTAAATCGAGAGTCGTTAGAGATTCGATAGCCATGCATACATCTTGGAGATCAGAATAGAGACATCGCGAGTGCTACCAGGTAAACTCATTTAAACTGAATCACAAGAGTACTCTGGGAGAGATTTGTCACACTATTATCTCCTCAGATAGCATAGGATATCCACGCACTAGGGCGAGCGGTGAATCCTCGACAACAAGGCATCGACTCCCACATGCTTCGTGACCTCACCCAATCTCAACACCTGATGACCCTCACGGAGTTGGTAAACGAGTCAAAGTGAGGCGACTAATCATGTAGAGTCTCAATGATGTTTCGAGTAGTAAGAACTAATCTATACAACCAAGACCTCGGACTCTCCACTCGAAAAATGGTAACCACTTGGAGAATCTGAACGAGGGTAGCTCGATAGTTCGTCAGGCAAACCATCCATCTGCATGCTCAGAACATCACAATGTTCCCTACCAATGAAACGTGGTACTTCACATCGCAGATGCTAGTCTCAAACTCGGGTGGCCTTATCCTCATTTTGACGGCCCAATCGACTAGGAACAAGTTCAGAATACACAGTGAATATTAGATGTGTTTCATGATAGTCATCATATCCACTATCACATCTAACATACACTATGGTGTATTCTAGGTCTTTATCCAACACGATTGTTAACACTATAAAATAATGATGATAAATAATGCCATATATAAAATGTGAATTTCATGAACAAAGATTGTTTTACACAATGAGTCATCAAAAGCCCACACGCCACAAGTTGGCTAGTTGGGCACCTACTCTAACAATCTCCCACTTGCCCTAAAACCAACTACTCATATTGCGTAGTCCCATTGCTTCGCGATGTTGTTCAAACAATGGTCCTAGCAAGGACTTCGTAAATGGATCAGCAATGTTGTCTGCAGAGGCGACTCTCTCAACTGCTATGTCACCTCTAGCACAATATCCAGGATTATGTGGTATTTTCTCAGTATATGTTTGGATCTTTGGTGAGACCTAGGTTCCTTTGCTTGCGCAACGACACCTGTGTTTTCAGAGTAAACCGGGACTGGACCAACTTCTTCAGGGATTACGCCCAACTCTTGGACGAAATTCCTTATCCAAACCGCCTCTTTAGCAGCAGCTGATGCTGCGATGTACTCAGCCTCAATGGTTGAATCCGCGATGGTGTCTTGTTTGGAACTCTTCCAAGATACAGCACCACCATTGAGCATGAATACAAATCCAGAGGTCGACTTCGAATCGTCCACATCGCATTGGAAGCTAGAATCAGTATAGCCTTCCAATTTTAGTTCACCACCCCCATAGACCATGAACATATTCTTAGTCCTTCGTAAGTTCTTAAGAATATCTTTCACGGCCTTCAATGCATTTGGCCGGGATTTGATTGGTAGCGGCTCGTGACACTCAGAGCATATGTGACATCCGATCTAGTTGAGATCATACCATACATAATACTACCTATTACCGAGGCATATGGCACACGTGTCATACTCTCTATCTCCTCATCAGTCTTCAGACACATAGACTTAGATAGAGTGACCCCGTGGCACACATGTGTCCTCTCTTGGACTCTTCCATTGAGAACCGCTTAAGTATGGTATCGATGTAGGTCGCTTGGGTGAGTCCGAGCATCCTTTTTGATCTATCTCTATAGATCTGTATTCCTAGAATATAGGATGCTTCACCCATGTCCTTCATTGAGAATCTACTAGACAACCATACTTTAGTTGACTGCAGCATTCCTACGTCATTCCCAATGAGTAGAATGTCATCAACATAAAGTACAAGGAATGTCACAGCATTTTTAACTACCTTTTTATACACACATGGCTCCTAGGAATTCTTGATGAAACCAAACTCTTTAATTGTTTCATCAAATCTCAGGTTCCAACTTCTCGATGCTTGTTTGAGACCGTAGATCGATCTCTGAAGTTTGCATACTTTATGCTCACTTCCCACAGATGTGAAACCCTCATGCCGCGTCACATAGATCTCTTCCTTAATGTTTCCATTAAGGAACACAGTTTTCACATCCATTTGCCATATCTCATAGTCGTACCATGCGGCTATGGCTAGTAGAATTCCAATTGACTTGAACATTGCAACTGGTGAAAATGTTTCATCATAGTCAACACCTTGTCTTTGAGTGTAACCTTTCGCGACCAGTCGCGCCTTGTAGGTCAGTACCTTACCATCAGGCCCAAATTTTCTCTTGTATATCCATTTACACCCAATAGGAACTATTCCTTTGGGAGGATTCACAAGAGTCCAAACTTGGTTTGAATGCATTGAGTCAATCTCAGATTGCATTGCTTCAAGCCACAAATTAGAATCAGCATCGAAAATTGCCTCCTTGAAGGTTCTTGGATCACATCCAACAGTTTGATCACGTTGATCATCTTCAAGGAGGAAACCATATCTAACAGGAGCCCTAGGAACCCTTTTAGATCTCCTAGATGTGTCCATATCAAGGATTGGCTCTTGAGGTGCGGGAGAATCACTTGGTAATTCAGTTGGTTCTCAAACCTCTTCAAGTTCTACTATCTTGCCTTTTCTATCAAGTATAAATTCCTTTTTCAGAAAGGTGGCATTTCTAGAAACAAACACTTTTATTTCATTGGGATAGTAGAAGCAGTATCCTATAGAATTCTTTGGATACCCAATGAAGTAGCATAAGATGGATATATTATCCAGTTTATCTCCCACTGTCCGCTTCACGTAAGCAGGACATCCCCAAATCCTCAAGTATGAGTAATTGGGCGGCTTGCCCATCCATATCTCATATGGAGTTTTATCCACTGCCTTGGTGTGGACATTGTTCAACAACATTACGGCCGTTTTGAGCGCATAGCCCCAAAACTAAGCAGGAAGTTTAGTGAAACTCATCATAGATCAAACCATGTCCATCAAGGTTCGATTACGACGCTCCGCTACACCGTTGAGCTGTGGTGTGGCCGGAGGGGTCCACTATGAGAGAATCCCATTCTCTTTAAGATAGTCTTGAAATTCGGCACTCAAGTATTCTCCACCTCGATCGGATCGAAGTATTTTAATATTATTTTCTAATTGATTTTCTATTTCAGCTTTGAATTCTTTAAACCTTTCAAAGGATTCAGACTTGTGCTTCATTAAGTACAAGTACCCATACCTAGAGTTATCATCGATAAAGGTGATGAAGTAGGTATGACCGGACTTAGTACCAATACTAAGTGGGCCACACACATCAGTGTGGATTAAATCCAATAGGCCTTGAGCTCGTTCAGGCTTGCCCGTGAAGGGCAATTTTGTCATTTTTCACTTGAGACAAGATTCACAAGTTGGTAGAGAGTTAATATCTGACATATCAAACATGTCACTCCTAATCAACTTGTTCATCCTATTTAAGGAAACATGACCTAGCCTAGCGTGCAAAAGTTGTCCCGGGTTCAAACTATCGTTTTTCTTTTTTATCGTTGTTGTGTGTGTTTCCACATCGTGAGTTGGAACTTTTCTCAGTTTTAAGGCGTATAGATCATTTTCGCGTTCCCCAATTCCAGTTAAACATTCATTCTTGTAAATATTGCAAATCGAATTGGCAAAATGACAAGAATATCCATCACTATCAAGCATAGAAACGGAAATGATGTTCTTTATTAATTCAGGAACAAATAAAACGTTTCTCAACAACAACTTAAAATTTGAAGAAAGAAATAAATAAACATCTCCTATAGCTTCGGCCAAAGCTCCGTTTCCAAGCCTCAAGTGAGTCTCACCCTCTCTAAGATGCCGACTTCTTGTCATTACCTGCAAGTCATTGCATATATGAGATCCACATCCGGTATCAAGTACACAAGAAGTCGAGTTAAGAGACATATTTATTTCAATGTAGAACATACCTTTCGCAGTTCGCAACTGTTCGAGGTAATCCCTACAGTTCCTCCTCCAATGCCCAGGCTTGTGGCAGTGGTGACAAACATCCTCAGATTTGTTCGGCTTTGAAGTCCTTGCCTTGGGCTTCTTGGCGGGCTTACCCTCCTTCGCAGGGGCATAACGCTTCTTACCCTTGTTGGGGATCCGGATCCGCCCCCCGGCTAGGCAGCGGAAGAACAATAGAAAGAGGCCGGGAGACGATCAATACGAAAAACAACAATTCATAATTGTCATACATAGGGCGTTTAAGCGAGTTACCTTGCCGGCACTTGTGCCTGGCTCCAACCGGTATTACAATAATCCGGCTCTTCTCGGTAGATTGCGGTAGATCATCGCCAATCCGGTCCATGACCAGATCCGAGACTCCTTCGTCAGGCTGCACTAGAAGCGCTGACGAGATCAGCACGAACGAATACTCCTCGAAAAACTAGGCCGGAACAATTTCCGGCGAAGCTCGTCGGCGGCGACGGCGGCGGCGGCGGCGGCGGCGGCGCGTGAGTGAGGAGGGGGGCGGCCAAAATAGGTTTAGGGTTTTGAGTTGTAATGTGTAGAGTCACAAGTGTTGTCATGAAGTCTAATAATCATAATTAAATAGAGTGTTGGACTTGGACCGGCCCAACGGCCCCGGGTCCAACAATGAACATTCAGTTCATCTCCAACACCGAGACTTCATCGTAACTCCGATCGCCGATCAGATCGGACCGACCGACTCAGTTTCCAAAACTGAATAATATGATCTGAAAAACCATTTTTCAGAACCCCAGTGCAAAAAGACCGTTTTGCCCCTCAACAGCATCAAATCCCGGTTTGACCCCTGTTGACTTTTAGGAAGTCGCACTTCCCGAAATCCTCTTCTCGTGCTCAACACATTGAGCTGAGTATCCGTGCGGAAATCTCGAATCTAGTACTTGTGTGACCCTCAATGGTTCAGGGATACAGCTAGAAGTGGGCCCACAACCATTGCGGCTCCGGAATCACAATTCCGGACTTGCCCAACGGATCATGGTAAAGCGTCTAGCAACATCGCCCCATGATCCCCTAGGTATCACTGATAGTGCCTGCAAGAACCAGT
>KV011796.1:109562-121602 GCA_001598015.1 Dorcoceras hygrometricum
CCGCCGCCGCCCAACTTCGCCGGAATTTCGTTCCGGCCTAGTTTTTCGAGGAGAATCCGCTCGTGCTGATCTCGTCAGGACTTCTAGTGCAGTCTGACGAAGGAGTCTCGGATCTGGTCGTGGACCGGATTGGCGAATCTACAGCAATCTACCGAGAAGCGCCGGGTTCTTGAAACACCGGTTGGAGCCAGGCACAAGTGCCAGACAGGTAACTGGCTAAACACCCTATGTATGTCGATACATATAGAACTGTTATTCGTATTGATTGCCTCCCGGTGTCTATAATTTTTGTTCTTCCGCTGCCTGACCGGGGGGCGGATCCGGATCCCCAACAATACGGGCATTATGAGTTCCTTGTGATGCCGTTTGGGTTGACGAATGCCCCTGCAGTCTTCATGGATTTGATGAACCGCGTCTTTAGTGAGTATGTTGAGCGCTTTGTGATTGTATTCATAATGATATTCTGGTGTATTTGAGGAACTATAGAGAGCATAAGGAGCATTTGATATTAGTGTTGCAGACACTAAGGGACTCACAGTTGTATGCAAAGTTCATGAAGTGTGAATTTTGATTGGATATGGTGATATTTTTGGGTCATGTCATTTCTGCGCAAGGTATTTCGATGGATCCTAGTAAGGTTGAGACGGTTCTTAACTGGGAGAGACCTAGGAATGTTTTGTAAATCCCTAGTTTCTTGGGTTTGGCTGGCTATTACAGACGTTTCATCGAGGGATTTTCTTCCATAGCCCGGCCGATGACGCAATTGACCTAAAAGGATAGGAGATTTCTATGTAAAGACGAGTGTGAGTCTAATTTTCTTTGGCTCAAGGAGAAGTTGATTACTGCTCCTGTGTTAGCTTTACCTTCGGGTTCTGGAGGTTTTGTGGTATACTTCGATGCTTCTCTGAGTGGTTTGGGATGCGTGCTGAGCAGAACGGGCGAGTGATAGCTTACGCGTCTCGACAGCTGAAATGCCATGAGGCCAGATACCCCGTTCATGATTTGGACTTGGCAGCCATTGTTTTTGCTTTGGAGATTTGACGTCATTACCTGTATGGTGAGCAGTTTGTGGTATACACCGACCACAAGAGCTTGAAGTACATCTTCACTCAATAAGATTTTAATATGAGGCAGCGTCGTTGGATGGAGTTGCTCAAGGATTTTGACTGTGAAATTCAGTATCATCCTGGACGAATGAACTTAGTGGCCAATGCCTTGAGTAGGAAAGCCCATCTTGTGATACTAACATCTTTGAGTATCTCAAAAGTCTGTGAGCATCTAGGGACTTTTGATGGCGTTTTCAGTCGGATGATCAGTACTTTGTAGTTTCTTCTTTTTAGGTTGAACAACAGATTGTAGCAGACATTAGAGCAGCACAGAGGACTGACCCCTACATCCATAAGCTGAGGTAAAGGCCCAGAATAGTCAGTCAGATGATTTTATTGTTGCTTCTGATGGATGTCTGAGATTTTGTGATCGATTAGTGGTTCTGAATCTGGTAGACCTGAAAGAAACTATACTGAACGAGGCTCATTGTAGTCGTTACAGTGTACATCTGGGTGAGAAGAAGATGTACCATGCCTTGAAGTCGCACTATTGGTGGGAAGACATGAGGAATAATATTTCTAGATTTCTAGCACGATGCTTGAACTGCCAACAGGTCAAGGTGAGAGGATGAGACCTGGAGGATTGCTACAGAGTTTAGAGGTGTCTCGGTGGAATTGGGAGCACGTTGTCATGGATTTTGTAACCCATTACCTAGTTCGAATAGGGAATGTGATGCGATTTGGGTGGTGATTGACAGACTCTCCAAGTCAGCCCACTTCATTCCCTATGACGTAGGTGTTCGATGAAAAAAATGGCAAGACTGTAAATTGATCATGTGGTTAGATTTGCATGGATTTCCGGTCTCGATAGTGTCTGATAGAGATCCTAGATTTACTTCCCGATTTTGGAAGAGTTTGCAAGCAACAATGGGATCGGGATTGGCTATGACTACATCATATCACCCTCAGACAGATGGCCAATCTGAGAGGACAATTCAGACTTTGGAAGATATGATGCGAGCTGTTGTGATGGATTTCAATGGTGGCTGGCAAGATTCTTTATCTCTGGTTGAAGTTTCATATAATAACAGCTACCAAGTGACTACCGGAATGGCCCCATTTGAAGCTTTGTATGGTAGAAAGTGCAGGTAACAGATTTTCTGGGAAGACGTTGGAGAGAAACAACTGCCTACCCCTGAGTTTGTGCAGCATATGAAGGGTCAGATTGAGCGATTAGGAGCAGAATGAAAGCTGCACAAGATTTTCAAGCTAGCTATGCTAACAGAAGACGTAGGCCTTTATAGTTTCAAGTTGGCGATCGAATATTTCTGAAATTTTCTCCTTTCAAGAGAGTGATGAGATTTGGGTCCAAAGGTAAGTTAGCTCCAAGATTCATTGGACCGTTTGAGAGTATTGAGAGGATTGGATTCTTGGCGTATCGTTTGCAATTGCCTGCTGAGTTAGCAGCGTGCATAATGTGTTTCATGTGTCAATATTGAGGAAGTATGATCCAGATCCTTCCCATGTTCTAAGTACCGATGCATTTGAGCTGGATCAAGCTTTGAGCTATGTTGAATATCCAGTGCAGATTCTGGATAGGAAGGGGAAGCAATGTATAAGCAAGATCATTCCATTGGTGATGGTACAGTGGAGCAAGGATGGTAGAGAAGAGGCTACATGGGAAGTTGAAGAAAAGATGAGACAGGAGTGGCTTCATCTGTTTGAGTGTGAGCAGTATTGACCCAGGTAAACTTTTGCTTGTTGATTGGTGTCTTGAGTAATTTTGTACTCTTGGTTAGTGGCTTCTTGGTGAGTATTGATTAATGCTGGATTGTTGTGTGTTTCATTTTTGGATGGTTTTCTGGTGTTCTTTCAGTTCTGGTTTGTAATTTGGTTTGATTTTGAGGACAAATCCATTTCTAGTTGGGGAGAATGTGAGAACTAGAATTATTAGATGGTAATTATGAGTTAACCAGATCAGATAGTGTTTAACCCAATGAGATATTTCAGCTGGGTAAGCTGCTGGTGAAGAGACTAGCTAAGATGCGTGCTGGTCCAGGGTATTGTACTGAGCTGATAGTACAAGCTGTTCGGGTTAATAGGAATCATTTTTACTACCAACTGGTCTAAGGCTTTGTGCGAACTGGTTGAGGTAAACTGTTCCAAGTCCAGTGTAATCTGGTACCAGCTTAGAGGTCTGTTGGTGGGATTTGAAGATAAGTCAAGACCAGTCTTGGTATGAGCTGGTTGGGTAGATTAGTCCTGAGCTGGACGATAATCTTGAGCGCTGAGCTGGATGATATCCTGTGAATTGTTAGCGATCAGCTTAGGAGAGTTAGTGTAAGCTGTTGGCAACCATCGGGTTTGGCATAGATCAGATCAGACGTGAGCTGGCCTGAGAGATTAGCTCTGAGCTGGGCTGTTTTGTGGTGCTGTTTGAGCTCTGTCGCGAGTTGTTTTTGGAGACACCAGCTTAGAGGTGATCAGCTTTGAGATTTACTGTGTTGTGCAAGCTGGATTCCGCTTAGAGATGTGCTGGATACTCCAAGATGGTCTGTTTGGACGCAATCTGGTTTTGTTGTCTTTGTACCTAAGCTGGAACAGTGGAGAGGTCTGAGCTGATATGAGCACTGTAGATCAGACCGGGTTCGTGTGAGTGATCCAAGCTGGATGTGTGTTGCTTGAAGTACCTGATCTGGTCAGCTGAGCGCTGTGCTGATTGAAAACAACGTACCCCTTGAGCTAGTTTGTGTGCCCGAGCTGGTACAGTACTGAAGTCTGAACTGGTTTGACTTTACTGTATGATAGGATCCAAAAATCGGGAATGTTCGTGAGCTCTGCCACACCTCATGTAGGCTCTCACACAGCCTAAACATCAAACCCGTAAGTTACCTGCATTTAAAAGATTTTTGAAAATAAGCAGCACGCAACCAACAACCATATCGCACGATCTGGTCTGTTAAATCTTGAGCTGCAATAGCTCATGTCCTTGAAAGGTTAGTACACTGAGAACAGATTGAGTAATGAAATAAAATCATGCTGAAATAACTCAAATTGAACTCTGAAAATTGAAAGCTAATTTAACAGGTTTTAAACAAATTTATGCAGTATGCAGAAAGATAAATGCAGTAAGCGGTAAAAAAAATACATTGCAATTTGTTTATGAAAGTTCGGAGCTGAATCTCCAACGTCTCCCCTTCTTCCGCAACAGGAAGGATCCACTAGAAGACTTTGATTACAGCGGCCCCCGCTGCAACCCATTTCAACAGCCCAGCAGATTGCGAGAACTCCTAGCAACCAATGCACACCAGCCCGCAAGTTGCGTGTGTCTAACTTCACTTCTTTTATGCCTCTGTGAGAAAGTTTACAATGATTTATGCAGTATGCAGAAAGATAAATGCAGTAAGCGGTAAAAAAATACATTGCAATTGTTTATGAAAGTTCGGAGCTGAATCTCCAACGTCTCCCCTTCTTCCGCAACAGGAAGGATCCACTAGAAGACTTTGATTACAGCGGCCCCCGCTGCAACCCATTTCAACAGCCCAGCAGATTGCGAGAACTCCTAGCAACCAATGCACACCAGCCCGCAAGTTGCGTGTGTCTAACTTCACTTCTTTTATGCCTCTGTGAGAAAGTTTACAATGATTGTTTGTGATTGTGATTCACTCACTAACTTATACAACTCATTTCCCGAAACTATGAGCGAATCGTGTGTGAGAAATTACAGTGTAAGATCACTCTCTCATATATTTCTCACACACTGGGAAGTGCTTCTGTGAAAGTTGTTCTCTCTGTTTTCTTCCCTCTGTTTTGTGCCTCTCTGCACTTATATTCTGTCTAAGCTTTTTCACGTTTTTTTCGTATGTTTTCTTGCTTGCTGATACTCTTGCTATATGTAGCCTCTATGCAATACTATCCGTTGGACACAAGTTGTAGCCGTTGTAAAATCTTATGAAAAGTTTTGACAATGTTGTAACTTGTGTCCTTTCGTCAATTAATGCAATTACAGGCTTTTTAGACTTTGAGTTCTCTTCATTTAATGTGCCACAGCCTTTACTTAAATTAAGCTCTATCTTGATGTGGACGTTGAAGCAAATGAGTATGAACTCAATTAAACCATTCCTCATATATGCTCAAGTTCAAACTGTTTTGCTCTTAATGAACTGGTCTCTGAGTTGTTCGCTGTTCTATGAGGTTGTTGCTGAACTCTGAGTTGGTCACTCCATTGATCTCACCCAGCTGGTCTCTGAGCTGGTCTCTACCAGCTGGTTGCTGAGCTGGTTTTTCCCGGCTGGTCGCTCAGCTGGTTGCTCAGCTTATCCTGATTAATACTGTGCTTCTAATCCGTCTGAACTGATTCTAATATGTTCTGTTCTGAGCACTGTACATCTTCTTCTCCATTGAACTGCTCTATGCTTCACTTGCTCTACGCTTTGGATATCTACTGCTAGATTAGTTCGGGTGTCCCCTCACTGTTCCAGCTTGGACATGTGAACGACATCAGCGTACTGTTTCAGCTCGCGTTCAATATGGTCCAGTTCGCATCTGTATGTTTCAGCTCAACCTACACACTTAAGTTAAATCGTTAGTAAAATAACAGTAGGTTTTGTGTTAATCAAAATTAAGATTCTGATCTGTAAACACCGATCCAACACTGTAGCTTTGGCTGGGAGTGTATATAAGTGTTGACCAACACTTAGTTATTTTATGACACACATATCTTATCTTCTCCAGAGTATCCCGACTTATATCTTCAAACCCTCGTGACTAATGTTCACCCAATAACTTCTTCTTCCGATTGCCGGAGATTGGCTGGTTAGATTTGAGTGAGGTACCTCGATTTAAAACCCCTCTTCGAGGGCAACGTTCTTGTAACAGTTTGGAGTCGGAAGGAGGCCGGATAGAGATAATATTTGAGGAACTAATGAGCTGGTTCTTGTGATTTTCCGACAGAGTTAAGCTCTAGTTCAGGTAATCGTGTTCTGATAATGCTAGTTTCTGTTCTTAGCGTTTATCTTTGAGCTGAGTAGTGCTCTTTTGGCTAAACGTAGATGGTCTGGGCTGCTAGGCTATAGGCTGCGAGCTGGTTAAGCTTGAGCAGAGCTGATTTTCTTGAGTATCTTGGCAGATTAGGTCCTTTCTTGTGGTTTTTGCCTTGATTTCTTGGCAGAGACTTGAGCAGAGCTAGAAGTGTGATCCGCTGTTAGCTGAGCTGAGGTATTGTACCAAGATCTGCGAAAGGTACGGATTGAGCTTATTTTAACAGCTTTGACATAAGCATGAGAATATTTTTAGCGTGAATTGATTGTTGTGTATGCGTGCTGGCCATAAGCTGAGTTTGCTTAGTCGTGATATTCAGATGATTATCTAGTTGCTTATGTTTGATTTTTATGCTTTGTGTTCATGCATAATATATTGAGCCTGTTCTTTTGAGAACCGATTAATCACCGAGTCGTTATTTGTCGGTTGAGTCACCGTGCCTGAGAATCCAATGCTTTCACTGAGTCATGATTACCAACTCAGACGCTGTGATCTGAATTCTGATTAATTGCTAAGACTTTGCTTGCCCGGCTGAGTCGATGTGCCTTGTTTACCAATGATTCTTGGTAACCTTCATGCATTGCACGTCTTGAAATATTGCATGACCTTATTTAATTGTTGTTTTTGAGTGTTATTCGTACTAAGGTGTAGTGCCCCAAAAATCCATAGGACCACAAGTTCTAATATTTACATATTGAGGATTCATTTCTAATTTCAAGATTTCAGCTTTTGCTACTTGTTGAGCGACTGATTTCTCATTTCTTAGATTTTACAAGGAACATAGGCCCGATCAGTTGTCAGTTGTCACCCGAGCGTAGCCTAGCAATTTTCAAACTTTACAAATAAAATGGTTTTGGATGGGAGAATGGTTAAAATTTAGAATTTGTGTAGTACATTTACAAATCAAAACATTGACAGGGAATTTTAAGCAAAATTTTCTGAAGTACCCCTGGTTTACCATGCCTAAATGAGTGTTTTTCCCCTGTTAATAATCAGACTCCCATGCCACTGTCCTTGTGAACTATAAGTTCAATTATTTGCAAGAAAATATTCATTCTTGCATCAAAGAAATAGAAACACATTGCTGCGCTGGGGAAAACTTTCTGTTAGTGGCCTGCTGTATCTTGTGATTTCCTTCTTATCAAGACAAGTAAATTTGATTCTTGCTAGACTATGAAAGCTTACGTATTGTTCTCACTTCATTTCGGGATTCTTGCTTAAGCTCTGTTTATTATCAGCCTTTGCTCATGTTTTGGTTGATATTATAGCGTATGTTTAGCGTTTGGGGTCACAGTGGATTATGTTTGGAACTCAAATGTATTTTACGAGGTTGATGTTGATTTTAAAACGCTGAGCGTCCCAGAAATTTCAACTCATAGAGATTATGATGTTCTTCCTTTTGCTGTAATATCGGGATTTGATGATGGTGTAATCGGTAGTTGCTAGTTGAATCAGTAAAAAGTCTGGTTTGAATGGCGACTGCTGATAGCGTGATCATTGTTTCGATATTACCAGTGTTATCAAAACACCAGCAGGTGTATTTCTTGTTAAAAACCAGCAGGTGCACTCCTTTTGATACAAACCAGCAGGTGCACTTCTTTTGCTAAAAACCAGCAGGTGCACTTCTTTTGCTAAAAACCAGCAGGTGTATTTCTTGTTAACACCAGCAGGTACTTTTCTTTTGAAAACCAGTAGACGCATTTCCTAGTAAATTTCCAGCAGTGCACTGTTCATCAGCAGATGCATTTTATTGTTAATTTTCAGCAGCCTGCGACTGGTTACTGTTGCTTGCGACTGGTTTTTGGTTGCGACTGATTCCTTTTCCCTTAAGTACTTCACTGCTGATTTATATCCATTGCTTAGTTTCTTCCACCTGCTGATCGCCTTACCCAACGACTGGTTGTTCTTGAACCAAAGACTGGTTGATCTACTGTTACTCCATTGACCAAATTAATTGTGTTGACTACCGATATCAATATATATCCATCAACTGATCTACTGTTCACATCAGCTGGATTTCTTGTCAACAGCTGAATTTATCCCAACTGCTGATTTTTCATGTCTCTGCTGGATGCTCAGTAAAACAATTTTTGAAGGAAGCCTGAGTTTTAAAAATGAACTGAACCCCGATGCTAAGATTTCAGTTCGCCCAGTATGTGTTTTAAAGAAGAAAGTTTAAATTTATGAATTTATGGCTTAGATAACAGACGGTTCATATGGGAAGGGTGAGCAGCAGACGAGAGGGTCAGTTGCCCCTTCATATTGGGTGAGATTTCACCATATTGAAACTGATATCAGTAGTCATTCGATCGAGTGCAATGGGACCTAAGTAGAGCTTCTGAGCCATAAGTTTAACGAAAACGAAAACGCTGGAATTTGAAATTACTTCCAGAACAATAGATGCAATGAACGATGCCTTATGTTATATCACCTGCATATTGTGCTTGTTATTTTCAGTTTGCTTGCTGAGCCCCTAGGCTCACTAGCTTTCTTGGTGCAGGTGAGTCGGCGCCGGAGCAGGTGGGAGGTGGAGTTTGAATCAGCAGCGACGTGCTAGTGTTTATCGAAGGCCTGCGTTTCCGCGATGTTCATTTTGTATTTTGCTATTTTTGTTGTCTTTGATCTTAGTCAAAACTGTATTGAGATCTGTTACAACAAAGTTGAATTCAGATAGAGTTCAGTAGTTGTAATATCGCGATTTCGCATTTTTCACTTTAAATTTGTAATGAAGGCTGGTTTATTTTATGGCGCCAATAGTTGTATTTCGATTTTTTTATGAGCAAGGCAATACAACTTGTTCTATCTGCTTTTCAGCCCTTCTATTTTCCCTTTTATTCCCTTTCTTTGATCTCGTGACTCCCATGGGGATTGGGGCGTCACAAACATGGTATCAGAGCATGGTCCAGAGATAAACACATGCACTTCTTGCTGGGACAGATTTCATCGACCGTCTCTTGGGGGCAGTTAGTTTCTTTTATGTTTTAGAACATGTATTTATTTTATTATTCTTGCATGTTCTGATGTTCCTATGTGATGGATTACGGGCTATAGATTAATATGTCTGGCCGAGGAAGAGGAAGGAATATTCCAGTAGATGAATCCAATCCTGATAGTAACGCTAGTATTGCCCAGCTTCTAAGGTTGCTGGTAGAACAGCAGGGTAGAGGCAATGGCCAATCCTCCAGCAGTAGAGGACCTAGCAATGATGACCCTCAAGAGAGATTTCGAAGACAGAAGCCAAGGGAATTTAGCGGCACAACAGATCCGTTTGTCGCCGAAAGCTGGATTAATGGAGGAACGACAACTGAAGAGGCAGGCTTTCCAACAAAAAGACCAGCGACCACCCAAGAAACCATACAAGAATCAGCAGAGGTCGCAGGAACAAAAGCCTCAGGAGCAGAAACCTTTGGGTTGTGCTACCCATTAGTGCGGTATCAGCAGTTGGAAACAAGCCTCAGTGTCCCAAGTGCCAGAAGAACCACCATGGTCTATGTAGAAAGGGACAGAATGTTTGTTATAGATGTGGATTGCCAGGACATGTTATTAAGGACTGTCCTAAATCAAAGCAGATGGTGACTAGCAGAGCTTATGTCATGACAACCGAGCAAGCCAATCCAGATTCTACAGTGGCTACGGGTAAGATTTTGATCGCTGGAATTCCCTCTTTAGCTCTAATAGATTCAGGTGCAACGCATTCCTTTATAACCGCGAACTTTGCTAAGAAATTACCTGTTAAACCCGACCAGTTGACTATGGCATTTTGCATGATGGTACCCTCGGGAGAAGAGATGATATCTCATGATTTGTTTCGTGGCTTAGAACTTGAGCTTCAAGGGCATTTAGTTACTGCTGACTTAATTGTTTTACCTATGCCTGAGTTTGATCTGATCCTAGGAATGGATTGGTTGACCAAGTATGAGGTCGTGATAGATTTCAAGCTTAGAACAGTGGTGGTAAAACCTCTAAGAGGAGACTGGTTCACGTTCGAGGCTAGTCGGTTATGTAAAATTCCTCGAATTATTTCAGCTCTTAAAGCCTATAGTTGTTTGCAAAAAGGGGAAGCAGGATTCTTGATAAGCTTATCATCTTTAGCAGTATCTAGCAAGCCCCAACTCTCCGATGTTGAAGTAGTGAGCGAATTCCCAGAGGTCTTTCCAGAAGACATTTATGGATTGCCACCTGATAGAGAATTGGAGTTTGCAATTGATTTAGTGCCAGGAGCAGCACCCGTTTCTAAACCACCTTATCGTCTTGCTCCATCAGAGATGAAGGAATTGAAAGAGTAAATACAAGAACTATTAGACAAGGGCTTTATTCGACCAAGTACATCGCCATGGGGAGCCCCTGTTTTGTTCGTCAAGAAGAAGGACGGGAGTCTAAGGCTGTGTATAGACTATAGAGAGTTAAATAAGTTGACAATTAAGAATAAATACCCTTTGCCTAGAATCGAGGACCTGTTTGATCAGTTGAAGGGATCGATAGTTTTCTCTAAGATTGATTTAAGATCTGGTTACCACCAATTGAAGATAAAACCAGCAGACGTTTATAAAACAGCCTTTAGAACACGTTATGGTCACTACGAATTTTTGGTGATACCTTTTGGACTTACTAACGCTCCCTCAGCCTTTATGGATCTGATGAACAGAGTTTTCCAACCCTTCTTAGATCAGTTTTTAGTTGTGTTTATTGACGATATTTTGGTGTATTCCAAGAACAGAATCGAGCACGCAAACCACTTGAGATCGCCGTTCGTGACTGGCCGATACCAACATCAGTTACAGAGGTTAGGAGTTTTCTGGGTCTAGCTGGTTATTACAGACGCTTCATTAAGGGATTTTCGAAGATATCTGTTCCCTTAACCTCGCTGACTAGAAAGTTAAGCAAATTTGAATGGACCCCCAACTGCCAAACCAGCTTTGAACAATTGAAGCAAGCGTTGATTGAGGCTCCTGTGCTAACAATGCCATCCGATCAGGGGAAGTTCGTCATCTATACAGATGCGTCGAAGTTGGGATTGGGAGCTGTTTTGATGCAAGATCATAGAGTAATTTCCTATGCCTCTCGTCAGTTGAAAAATCACGAAAAGAATTATCCCACGCACGACTTAGAGCTGGCAGCAGTTGTTTTTGCCTTAAAGATTTGGAGGCATTATTTATATGGGGAGAAATGTGAGATATTCACGGATCACAAAAGCCTGAAATACTTCTTCACCCAGAAGGAATTAATATGAGGCAGAGAAGATGGTTGGATCTGGTAAAGGATTACGACTGCACGATCAGCTACCATCCAGGTAAGGCTAACGTGGTTGCTGATGCTTTAAGTAGAAAGTCTACGGGACTAGCGCAACTCATCGTTCACAAATCACTAGCAGCTGATATTGAGAAGTTTGGCTTAGAGCTGGTTCCCAGCAGTTGCATTTCGGTCGTAGCTGGTACCTCAGTGAGATCAAATTTGTTGGAACAAATTCGTGAAGGCCAGCTGAGAGATGAGCAACTACAGAAGTGGGTAAAACAAGATAGGGAAAGAGGTGGCAACCTCTATTTTTCGACCGATGGCATAATTAGATTTCAAGGAAGAATTTGGGTGCCACAAGTAGATACTTTGAGATCGGATTTAATGGAAGAAGCTCATGTAACCCCATACTCTGTGCATCCGGGAAGTACCAAGATGGATAAGGATCTTCAGAAGTTGTACTGGTGGCCGGGTATGAAAAGAGATGTCGCCAAATTTGTTTCTGAATGCTTAACGTGTCAATTGGTGAAAGCTGAACACCAGCGACCAGCAGGGATGTTGAATTCGTTGCCCATTCCAGAGTGGAAGTGGGAATGCATTGCCATGGACTTCGTAACTGGTTTGCCTAGAACTGCTCAAGGTTATAATTCTATTTGGGTCATTGTAGATAGACTTACGAAATCTGCCCACTTCCTGCCGGTGAAGACAACCTACGATGTAAG
>KV011796.1:127082-141126 GCA_001598015.1 Dorcoceras hygrometricum
TATATATATATATTTATGTCGGCGGTTGACGTATTATACACACATGAAATGCAAGTGTTGGCAACATTTCACTTTCGTCGTTGATGCAAATTGATATTCGTAACGTGCGTTCAGACTGAATAAATGCACGTACAAATATGGCTCACATTTATTCTGTTTTAGTACAAATATGGCTCACATTTATTCTGTTTTAATCATCTCATTCTCGAGTATTCTCTCCTCTCTTTAAGCATTCATAAATATTTTAAGGTGTTCTATAAAAATTTGCGAGGTAGGTTTCTCTTTAATTAAAAAAGTGTATGTCTCTTTTGAATAACAATGAATTGTGTGATTTTAAAATGTTATAGTGAAATTTTTTAATCTGCACAATGATTTTTACCCTAATAATTTGTAAGTGATGGAAATTAGGAACCGGCATCGTGAGCTCTTAGACAGCTCAGGCACCAATTCATGGATTGAAAACACAAATTACGTGCATTTAAAAGTGTTTTGAAAAATAGCACGCAATATCAAAACGACAGATCGCGCCTAAGCTGGATCAGCACGGAGCAGCACTGCGTGTTGGTCCAGATCACATGCGATTTGATCTGTGAAATCATGAGCTGCAATGGCTCTGGTTCTTGAAAGGTTGTAGCACCGAAAAGTACATCAGATTAGGTATAGAAACCAAACGAAAAACATCTGAATGTATTCTCTAAGATTTAAAATCGAAAGCCGTAAGTTTTAAGATATGTGATGCAAGTGTATGCAGAAAGCTGTAAAATCAGTGCGCTGGATTTGTTTATGGAAGTTTGAGCTGAATCTCCTACGTATACCGTTCTTCCAAACTGGAAGGCATCACTAGAAGAATTTGATCTTACACAGCATATACAGACCCACTCATCTGGAACTTACCCACTGCCCAAAGCTGAACTCCTAGTTTACACTGTACAACAGCTCGTAGGCTGTGTGACTCCATCAACAAGAACGTGTTTAACGTCTCTGTTCAAAGACTACATAGATTCTGTGTATGTTTGGGTTGATTCACTCATCTATTTTATTAAGCTCACGGCTCTCATATGTGAATCTGTTTGTGAGAAATATACAGTGTAAGCTCACTCTCTCTTATATTTTCTCACACACTGGGAAGTGCTCTACAAAGCTGATATCTTCATCTTCTTTCCATGTTATGCAGTCGACTATGGTTTCTACGTTAAGTCTCTTGGTTGTGCACCAGCTCACACCTGGGCACCAGCTCAACTTGTACACCAGCTGTCACCTGAGTGTACAAGCTTTCGACTATTGCACATGTACTTGCTCTTTGTTTTTCTCTCTTGCATCTCTTCTTTGTTCATCGTCTTGTTTCGCATATAAAGCCTTTTGTGCAAATATATCAGTTGGACACAAGTTACTAGCCGTTGAAAAAGGCTTTTGTTAAGTTCTAACATAGTTGTACCTTGTGCCCTTTACCATTTAATGAATTTACAGACTTTGTTGACTTTGAGCTCTATCGTCATTTAATGCGTTGCAGACTTTGCTGAATTTGAGCTCTGTCTTGATCAAACAAATTAGTTTGTCTTCTAGTATTCTGAATAAAACTTGAAGAAACTAATTCGTCTAAACTGATCTTTCACGAAGCTCGTGATCTGATATGCTCTTCTATAAGCTGCTCTGATCTGGTCTCTTCTAAACTGTTCTAGTTTGATGGACTCTCTGCTAATTCTATTTTTGTTGTTCTGTTCTGTTCGGACCTGAGCTGATTCTGTCCAGTTAAGATCTAAGATGATCTATTCGTTTCTCTCTGTTCTGTATTATTCCAGCTTAAGTTTTATCAGCTGATCTGAACGGATTCTTCTCTGAGCTACTCTAATCTGATATCATCTGTTATGCACTTCTAATCTTATCTGAACTGAATACTATTATGCTCTTGTGCTGATCTGAACCTGCACTTCAACTGATCTGAGCTGATCCTGTTCGTTTCTCTGTGCTGACTATTCTATGCTGATCTCTGAACCGAACACTTCTCTTCTAAGCTAATACCTGCTCTGAACTGGTTTGTTCTATGCTGATATTCGCTCTAGACTGGATCAGCTTGGATATCGTCTGCTGGACCAGCTTGGGCGACCCCTACTTTTCCAGCTTGGACATATTCTCAATAGCACACAGTTCATTGCATCCAGCTCGCTTCTGATGATACAACTCGCTGCTGATCTGCTACAGTACAGTTCTTCAGCTCGCCGCTGATCCGAACCAGCTTGCTTCTGGTCTGCTACAGCATGCTTCCTTAGCTCGCGTCTGATCTGCTTCAGTGCATTTTTTCAGCTCGCAGCTATTTTGCTATAGCGCGCTTCTTCAGCTCGCAGTTGTTCTGCACCATCTCGCTTCTGATCCAGTTTAGTCCTGCACACTTGATTAAAACGTTAGAGACAAAAGATCAGATTTTTTGTTCATCAAAATCCGGATTTGATCTGTTACACAGATCCAACAGTAAGGGTTTTCCATGTAAAAGTTTTAGTATCAATTTTATTCTTCAATTTAATATTTTCTATCTCAAGGTGTCACGTCTGGGATCAACAAGTTGTATCAAAGCAATGATAAAAAATCTCTTAAAACTCTGAGTATGCTATGTAAGTGCAGTTTTGACTGATCTTTCACATCAGAATAGATCTTTTGAATTTTTGTTAAGGTCACATAATTATTATGGCATAAGGATGACAAAGTACGAGATACAAAATTTCGATTGCGGTAATTATATGCTGTTGAAATTGAAGAAACAAGTAAATTTAATAAAATAACGTTGATTGGCTGCTATTGGAGAAATATTGAGGTAGTTCAAGAACCATAATAAGATAACAATCAAGGGAGCGTGACTTCAGTGAGAGTTACAAGAATGGTAGATCAAAGTCAAAGAGTAAGAATAAAAATGTTATTGTTATAAATGTGACGGTAAGTGACCACTTCAAGAAAAAGCGACAGGGATCATTGAGGATGGTTTTCATTTAAATGTGGCTAGTACTTCAGGCCGTGCTGAAATATTATTCAGCGAAGCAACAACCGTGGTTCAGGAGATGAATTATCGGCATTATGACATAGAAAGCTCGAGCATATGCGAGAACGGGTACTGGACATTCTCTCTAGAAGCTAATGTAGAGCTTATAAAAGTGACATTACCCTTTTCGGAGCATTATGTTACCCATAAGTAACATAAAATGAAGTTTGAAACTTCTCTGTCAAAAGTTAAAACATCTTGGAGCTGATTCATTCAGATTGGCAAGCACCGATCGTATCCCTAGGAGGAGCGAGATGCTTTGTTTCTCTGGGTGATGTTGGATGTATCCAAGAAATCAAATTTTTCTTTAAGATTTCAAGGTATTCAAAATACGGGTTGAAATTGATTCTGAAAAGAAAATCAAGTGTTTGAGGATTGACAATGGAGGAAATTATACAAGTTATGAGTTTGATGCATTTTTCCAACATGAGGGCAACAAAATACTTTTCATGACAGCTTACTCCCCTTAAAAATGTAGTGACAGAGCGGATGAATAGAATCTTATTGGAAAGACAAGAGCTCTGCTGAATACTACGAGCCTAGCCAAGTTATTTTGAGCAGAGATATTCAAAAACGTCCGTTATGTTATCAATCAATCTCTTTCGATAACGATCGTAACGCCCCAAAATCCATAGGATCACATATATGCATTTTATTTATTTCAAGGTCAAAATGACAATTTAAAATGTTAGCATAAGCTGTTTTTATTGATTTCAGAATGAGGTACAATACAGCAAGTTCCAGCAGATGTCACTCCAAGAGCAATGCACGAGCAGATTTATAAATCTTTTTAAAATTATCTTAGGAGGACAAAATGATTTCTTTTAAAAAGGGTTTGGTATATTTGCAAATTAAAAATGGAGAGGGAAATTTTACTAAAATTTCATAACTTTAAGGTGTGTCATGCTTGATGACTACACCTCCTTTGCCACTAATCCCTCCCATACAAATACCTGTTTGCAAAGGAAAAGATTCATTTCATTTACAGGAAGCAACCTCTTTTGTGTTCTCTCAAAATATTTCAAAAGTGCTCGTGTTGTTGCTTGAGGAGGAACGCTGCAGGAAACCAGCTGCTGTTGTAAAGCTCACGTTCTAAGGCAAGTAAAAGCTGATCCTTTGCTACACCATTTGAAGCATATATTGATTTTCTCATTTTATGGATTTGCTTGCCTGTATGTTAAAGTTATGTTTAAGTTCATGTTCAAAGAAGATTTATGAATATTTAATAAAGAAAGATTAGGTTCAAAAGTTATGTTTTCTGCTTCCAAGTTTTTCCATTATGTTTTAAAAAGATGTTTGAAGATACTGAGGAGTTCGGATTTGAGTCACGTATGTTCATGAATTGTTCTTCTTTCTGGTAAATGGTAACGTCTGAATTTGACTCTATGTAATCGGAGATGCTAGTTGAATCAGAAGCTAAGTTTGGTTTGATAGGCAGAACTGGTATCGTAGATGTTATTCGTGATGTTGCAGCACCATGTTCTTAGTCGGATTTTGTTTCCTATGTTAGATCTGTTTCCATAGTCGAAATCTGTTTGGCTTTACAGTACAGTTTCTTTTAGAGAAAGCTGTTCTATTTCAGCGATTACTTTCCAGTAGTCAAATCTGATATTCAGTAAGTTTAAAAATGGGAAGAAAAGTTTTAAAAGAAGCGAACCCAATGAGAATTCAAAAGCTGATTTCAAAGAATATTTGTTAAAGGAACGAAAGTTTGTTTTAAAGATTTATGGCATAGATAACAGACGGTCATAAGGGAGGGTGAGTGTCTAGCTGACGAACCAGTGTGCCTCTTCAAATAGGAAGGATTAGGATTACGGATTGACGGATCTGTATACCCCTTCATATTGAGCTATATGCTAAGAACTGATATCAGTAATCATTTGATCAAGTGCACATTGGACCTAAGGAGAGCTTCTAAGCCATAAATCAGAAAGTTTAAAGAATTTAAACGAAGGGATCTGGGCTATTATCCCCACATCCAAGATTACGAAAGTTATGAAAGAAGTTCAATAAAGAAGTTTAAGAATGTTTATGTTTAAATGAAGTTCCTTTAACTCAGTTATGAATATGTTCAGATATCTGCCTGCATTAAATGATTTTGCTATTATCCAGATTTTACTTGCTGAGCCCTAGGCTCATTAGCTTTTAAAATGGTGCAGGTGAGACAGTTAAGGGTCAAGCGGAAGGTGGAAGCTGAGACAGCTGGGTGGTGAAGTTTTTATCTATGGACAGCGTTTTCCTGTGTCTTAGCTGTTGTCTTTTATCTTAGACATCTGTATTAGATCAATTGCAATAGTAGTAAATTCATATAGAATTTCAGATGTTGTAATATCGCAACTGCTGTTTATATATGAAATCTGTTTTCCGCAAAATTTCAGTACTTGGCGCCGAAAGTATTTGTGTGTCAGTTGATGGATCTGTGTCAACAGATCCAGATTGTATTTTGAATTACACAAAACTTATTAATGTGTTTCTAACGATTCTACTTAGTGTACAGATTCTAGCTATCGAAGAAAGATGTAGCGAAGCTAAATTTGTCCAGTCGATGGTTCTCAAGATATAGTTCAGCAACTGGTTTGATTCATTATTGTAAACGGCAGCTGGATTGACAATGGAGACGTCCAAAGTTGAGTCGGTTGTTCGTAATCAGGCGGAGGCCAATTTAGACCAGCAGCTGTGATATTCGCTAAAGACTGGAGAAAGGATCGAAGAAGAAGATGAACAGTGGAGCGCTAACAAGAGCTGGTATCAGCAATGATGACGTCAGCTTATCTATTGGAAGAAGCTGCGAGCAGCAACAATGACGTTAGCATTGCTGATTGAAAGAAATCGAGATTCAGCATCCATGACGTCAGCATGTCTGCTGGAGGAAGCTTCGAACAGCGATGATGACATCAGCAGTGATGTCATCACAATCAGCAGTTGAGCAAAAGCAATCAGCAGTTGTGAAGAGAAGCGCAAGAGATAAAGCGACGTCGTACAGGAAGAAGTATCCAGTCGCAAGCTACTGTTCACCAGCAGATGATACTTGAAGTTAGCGATAGCAAAACGATGTCGTTTGGATAAATGGATACGACAGCGTTTTGCTTTCGTGCTAAGGATTCAGCAGAAGGACTTTGTGATGGTAATGACCAGCAGGCAGCTACAGTACATCCAAACGAGAGCTACAGTGATATATTTAACCAGTCGAGGATGCATAGCAAACGATGTCGTTTGAATAAGTTGATACTACATCGTTTGATCTAACCAGTCGTTGGGAAATCCAGTCGCAAGAATTTCACGACCAACGACTGGACAACCAGCTGCAAGCATATCTTCACCTGCTCAACCAGTCGCAAGCTACAGTGAATCCAGTTGCGAGCTACAGTGCTTTGCATATCCAGTCGTAGGAAATCCAGACGCAAGAAAAGCAGAAGTAGCAAAGAGTTGCAACCAGGCGCAAAGAATCCAGTCGACAAAGAATCCAGTTGCAAGAGACAGAGTGTCCAGGCGTAAAAAATGAAGAGTTTTATCCAGTCGCAATAGTTGAAGTCTGGAACCAGCAGCGAAGCAGTTGACGAATTACGAAGAATTACCAAAGTTGGATGTCAACTGCTGAGCTTATTTCAAATGTTGAAGACGACAAAAAGCCTGAAAAAGAAAGGACACAAAGGAAAATCCATGTCGGTACTTTAAAGAACACATTTGAACGGGAAGATTTTGTGTCCAACGGACATAATTTGAACAGAGGCTTATATACGAAGGCATCGCCATTGAAGAGCAGAGCTGAGGTCGTGAGAATTGTTGTCGCACAGAAAAGATTAATCCTTCCGAGGTGGAAGAAGGGGAGACATAGGACATTGAGGTCCGAACTTCCAGAAACAAATCGATTGAGTATTGTATTCTTTAAGCTTTCAGCACTTGCATTTATCTTAGCATCGCATAACACATTTGATGGCATACACAGTTAGCACACTTGCACAGTCAAACAGATTTATGTTGAACATAAATCTGTTTGCTTCGTTTTAAAATATAAGGATTCATTTCTGGTGTTTTCCGCATGTTTTATAACATACCAGATCTGTCTTCGGTGCTCTCGCTTTTAAGTGTTCAAGAACCAGAGGTATTGCACCTCATTCTCTAGATAGCAGCGCGCAAAATTTTTAATGATCCAATTTAGTAACAGCGCCTGCTAAGTTCATTTTGATCCCCTTTTTAAAACCGGACCAACAAGTTGTATCAGAGCAGGTTTTTCTTGAACGAGCACTCATTTTAAAACTCATGTGCTATGTTTTTAAAATGTTTCAAATAATTTTGAGAAGCTTATTTTATGAGGGCCAGATGACTTGTTTTAATATAGAACTGGTTTTCTCTTGATGAACTGTCACGGGATGCGCGAGTTCCGTGCGGATGCCAAGATTCTATTTTCGTTGTGCTGTAAGATCACTTGGAGCGAGGCTCGGTGACAAGCACATGGGACGAGATAGGAGAATGAAAATCTGAGCTTTTATCTGTTTACTGGTTCTTCATATATAAGTAACTCAGTAGCACATTGTTATTTGAAACAATGTTTTACGTGCTCTGATAGTTTTCAAACTGTTTGTTATGCGGAATTTCAGCTGATGCTTAAAATCTGTTTTTAAATGATTTGAGCTTATGTTATAAAAGACAGGGAGAGTGGCGTCTTTGTCTTTATTAATTTGAGCTATCTGTTTTTGCATCAGTTTCAGTTTTTGTTTAAATCGTCTTTTGCAAAAATCATAACATATTGTTGCATATGGTTCTTCCCAAAAATGATTTTCGTTTTCCAAAAATCAAAAAATCCTGCTGTCACTTTGTTTTTGTTGTGACAGTGTAGGGAGAGCTTTGATTTAAAATTCGGGAAGACCAGCTTTCGATCTCTTTTTGATTCCCACAAAAAGGGAGAGAATTGTTAGAACATGCATTTGTTATTTAAAGTTTTGTGTAAATCAAAAAGGGGGAGATTGATGGATCTGTGTCAACAGATCCAGATTGAATTTTGAATTACACAAAACTTATTATTGTGTTTCTAACAATTCTACTTAGTGTACAGATGTTGTGTATCGAAGAAGGACAATTCAGCAGTAAGCTACAGTGTCCAGTAGTTGAAGCAGTCGAAGAATAAGATGAACAGTAGAAGTCTGATCATGTGAAGATTGGAGAAATCTGGTTCACTATAGTTAAAGTCTGGAATTAGTTATGAAGAACAAAAACCAGCCGTTGCGCAAGCATGAATGAATCAGACGTCGATGAGAAGAGGAATCTGGAATCAGCAATGACGACGTCAGCATTCTATTGGAGGAAGCAGTGATCTGCAACAATGACGTCAGCATTGCTGATTGGAAGAAGTTATCATCAGCAACTATGACGTCAGCAATCAGCAGTCTACAAGAAGCGCAAGAGCTGGATCAGCGATGATGATGTCAGCAGCAATGTCATCATAATCAGCAGAGAGTTACAGTTCAACCAGTTGATGATACTTGAAATTAGCGATAGCAAAACGATGTCGTTTGGATGAATGGATACGACAGCATTTTGCCTTCGCGCTAAGATTCAGCAGATGGTTTTTCAATGATAAAACCAGCAGGTACTTCTTCTAAGGAAAAATAGCAGGTAGCTACAGTGATCCAGACGCAACGATGAATTCAGCAGTAGCGCAAATCAGCTTTTGCGATTAAGATGTCAGCAGAAGATATATATCCAGTCGGCAAGGATCCAGACGCAGTAGTTGAAGACACAACCAGTAGCGAAGCAGTTGACGTATTCTATGAAGATTTACGAAAGATGGATGTCAACTGCTGAGCCTAATTCAAATGTTGAAGACGACAAAAAGCCTGCAAAAGAAAGGACACAAGGACAATTCCATGTCGGTAATCTACAGAACATATTTCTAACGGGAAGAATTTGTGTCCAATGGATTGAAATAAAACAGAGGCTTATATATGAGAAGAACGCCATTGAAGAGAAAGTGCTGTTGCAGTAGATGTTGGTTGCACAGTGCACAAACATAAGGAAGAAAAATAGAAGTACGAGGCAGTCGACCACCATTAGAGAGGAGCTTACTACGAGCGTCGACGTCTGAGTTCTAATCAGCTTCTGTAGAGCAACTTCCCAGTGTGTGAGATTTATTATTTCGAGAGTTGAGCGTTCACTGTAAAAATCTCACACACAGATTCACTCGCATATTTTTGATAGTTGTGCGAAATTGTTTAGCGAGTGAATCAAAACCCAAAATGCAAATCAGTTCTCGTCCAAGCACGACGACGTTAAACTCTGTGTTTGTAGCCTTTCTCACATAGGCGTTAAACAAGTTATTGAGTGAACAGCCGAGGGCTGGTAGAGTCTAGGAGTTCTCACAGCTTCTGGTTGCGGGATCGGGTCTGTACACGATGTATAGATCAAATCTTCTAGTGGAACCTTCCGAGGAGGAAGAAGGGGAGACGTAGGACATTGAAGTCCAAACTTCCATAAACAAATCAATTGTGTATTGTATTCTGTTATTCATTCAGCACTTGCATTTAATTTAGCACGCATAACAGAAATCACACTTGCACATAGCAAACAGATTACACATGCTGGTTTTTACAGATATCTGTTTGCGCAAAGTTGTTTTAAAATATTAGGATTCAGTTCTTGTGTTTTCCGCATGTTTTATTACATACCAGATCTGTCTCCGGTGCTCTGTTTTTAATGTTCAAGAACCAGAGGTATTGCACCTCACCTCATTTAATAGCAGCGCAAAATTTCAAATGTGTTTAACAGTAGCGCTTGCTAACTCTTAGTTCCTGATTTTCGGACCTTACAAGTGGTATCAGAGCAGGTTGTTCTTGAACGAGCACTTATTTTAAAACGTATGTGCTGACAAGCACATGGGACGAAATAAGAGATATGAAAATCTAAGCTTTTATCTGTCACATTTTCTTTCTGGTTCTTCATATGTGAGTGACTCAGTAGCACATGTTTATTTGAAACAATCTTTAAAGTGCTCTGATAAGTTTTCAAAACTTTCTGTTATGCGGAATTTCAGCTGGTGCTTCAATTTGTTTTAATTGATTTGAGCCTATATTATAAAAGATAGGGAGAGTTTTTTATTAATCTCTCGTCTGCATATTATAAGCTATAGCAGAAGCACGCTCAGCCTTTTCAAAATCATATCGTTCATGCATTTGGTTCTTCCCACAAATCTGTTTTGATTTCAAAAATTTAAAACTCCTGCTGTCACGTTGTTTTTGTTGTGACAGCATAGGGAGAGCTTTGATTTAAATTTTGGGAAGACCAGCTTTCGATCTCTTTTTTATTCCCCCAAAAAGGGAGAGAATTCTTAGAACATGCATTTGTTATTTATAGTTTTGTGTAAATCAAAAAGGGAGAGATTGGTGGATCTGTGTCAACAGATCCAGATTGAATTTTGAATTACACAAAACTTATTTGTGTTTCTAACAATTCTACTTAGTGTACAGATGTTGTGTATCGAAGAAGGACAATTCAGCAGTAAGCTACAGTGTCCAGTAGTTGAAGCATTCGAAGAAGAAGATGAACAGTAGAAGTCTGATCATGTGAAGATTGGAGAAATCTGGTTCACTATAGTTAAAGTCTGGAATTAGTTATGAAGAACAAAAACCAGCCGTTGCGCAAGCATGAATGAATCAGACGTCGATGAGAAGAGGAATCTGGAATCAGCAATGATGACGTCAGCATTTCTATTGGAGGAAGCAGTGATCAGCAACGATGACGTCAGCATTGCTGATTGGAAGAAGTTATCATCAGCAACTATGACATCAGCAATCAGCAGTCGACAAGAAGCGCAAGAGCTGGATCAGTGATGATGACGTCAGCAGCAATGTCATCATAATCAACAGAGAGCTACAGTGCAACCAGTTGATGATACTTGAAATTAGCGATAGCAAAACGATGTCGTTTGGATGAATGGATACGACAGCGTTTTGCCTTCGCGCTAAGATTCAGCAGATGGTTTTGCAATGATAAAACCAGCAGGTACTTCTTCTAAGGAAAACCAGGAGGTAGCTACAGTGATCCAGACGCAACGATGAATTCAGCAGTAGCGCAAATCAGCTGTTGCGATTAAGATGTCAGCAGAAGATTAATCCAGTCGCAAGCTACAATATATCCAGTCGACAAGAATCCAGACGCAGTAGTTGAAGACACAACCAGTAGAGAAGCAGTTGACGTATTCTATGAAGATTTACGAAATATGGATGTCAACTGCTGAGCCTAATTCAAATGTTGAAGACGACAAAAAGCCTGCAAAAGAAAGGACACAAGGACAATTCCCTGTCGGTACTCTACAGAACATATTTCTAACTGGAAGAATTTGTTTCCAACGGATTGAATTAAAACAGAGGCTTATATACGAGAAGAACGCCATTGAAGAGCAAGTGCTGTTGCAGTAGATGTTGGTTGCACAGTGCACAAACAGAGGGAAGAAAAATAGAAGTACGAGGCAGTCGACCATCATTAGAGAGGAGCTTACTACGAGCGTCGACTGCTGAGTTCTAATCAGCTTCTGTAGAGCAACTTCCCAGTGTGTGAGATTTATTATTTCGAGAGTTGAGCGTTCACTGTAAAAATCTCACACACAGATTCACTCGCATATTTTTTAGAGTTGTGCGAAATTGTTTAGCGAGTGAATCAAAACCCAAAATGCAAATCAGTTCCCGTCCAAGCACGACGACGTTAAACTCTGTGTTTTTAGCCTTTCTCACATAGGCGTTAAACAAGTGATTGAGTGAACAGCCGAGGGCTGGTAGAGTCTAGGAGTTCTCGCAGCTGCTAGTTGTGGGATCGGTTCTGTACACGATGTATAGATCAAATCTTCTAGTGGAACCTTCCGATGAGGAATAAGGGGAGACGTAGGATATTGAAGTCCGAACTTTCATAAACAAATCAATTGTGTATTGTATTCTGTTATTCATTCAGCACTTGCATTTAATTTAGCACGCATAACAGAAATCACACTTGCACATAGCAAACAGATTTCACATGCTGGTTTTACAGAAATCTGTTTGCGCAAAGTTGTTTTAAAATATTAGGATTCAGTTCTGGTGTTTTCCCCATGTTTTATTACATATCAGATCTGTATCCGGTGCTCTATTTTTAATGTTCAAGAACCAGAGGTATTGCACCTCACCTCATTTAATAGCAGCGCAAAATTTCAAATGTGTTTAACAGTAGCGCTTGCTAACTCTTAGTTCCTGATTTTTGGACCTAACAAGTGGTATCAGAGCAGGTTGTTCTTGAACGAGCACTTATTTTAAAACGTATGTGCTATGTTTTTAATGTTTTAAATGTTTTTCAGAAGCTTATATTATGAAGGCCAGATGAAAATGAGTTGTTTTAATATAGAACTGGTTTTCTCTTGATGAACTGTCACGGAATGCGCGAGTTCCGTGCGGATGCCAAGATCTTATTTCGGTTGTGCTGTAAGTTCACCTGGAGTGAGGCACTCGGTGACAAGCACATGGGACGAAATAAGAGATATGAAAATCTAAGCTTTTATCTGTCACATTTTCTTTCTGGTTCTTCATATGTGAGTGACTCAGTAGCACAAGTTTATTTGAAACAATCTTTAAAGTGCTCTGATAAGTTTTCAAAACTTTCTGTTATGCGGAATTTCAGCTGGTGCTTCAATTTGTTTTAATTGATTTGAGCTTATATTATAAAAGATACGGAGAGTTTTTATTAATCTCTCGTCTGCATATTATAAGCTATAGCAGAAGCACACTTTCAGCTCTTTCAAAATTATATCGTTCATGCATTTGGTTCTTCCCACAAATCTGTTTTGATTTTCAAAATCAATATTCCTGCTATCACGTTGTTTTTGTTGTGACAGTGTAGGGAGAGCTTTGATTTAAAATTCCGGGAAGACCGGATTTCTACCCTTTTTGATTCCCATAAAAAGGGAGAGATTTGTTAGATTTTGCATTTATTATTTGAGGTTTTGTGTAAATCAAAAAGGGAGAGATTGATGGACTTGTGTAAACAGATCCTGATTAAGTTTTGAATTACACAAAACCTATTATTGTGTTTCTAACAATTCTACTTAGTGAACAGATGCTAGCTATCGAAGAAAAATGTCATGAATCAGAATCTGTCCAGTCGATGGTTTACAAGATAAAGTTCACAGCTGTTTTGGCTTATCATTTAGACGGCAGCTGGATTAGCAATGGAGACGTCCAAAGTTGAGTTAGTTGTTCGTAATCAGGCGGAGGCCAATTTAGACCAGCAGTTGTGATATTCGCTAAATGCTGGAGAATTGTTCGAAGAAGAAGATGAACAGTAGAAGTCTAATCGTGTGAAGATTGGAGAAATCTGGTTCACTAAATAGTTGAAGTCTGGAACCAGTTGTGAAGAACAAAAACCAGACGCTGGTTTTTTGTAGTAAATACAGACGCAGTAGCGGAATTAAAACCAGATGCACAAAAACCAGATGTTGGTCTTGCACAGAATAAACCAGACGTTGCATTGTTAGATCAGACTTTGCATTGCATAAACCAGACGTAGTGCATTAAATGAACCAGACGCTGTGATGAAGAACCAGAAGTTGTGAAGAAGAAATTCCAGACGCAGCGCATAGCCAGAGTAACACCATACCATACGCAAATATTCAATGAAGAGACACGATGGAGAAATAGAGAAAAGAAGAAACCTGGGAGTAAAGTGTGAAGAAGTTTAGTTTGGTCATACGCAAATATTCAATGAAGAGACACGATGGAGAAATAGAGAAAAGAAGAAACCTGGGAGTAAAGTGTGAAGAAGTTTAGTTTGGTTGATAGAAGAAATCTGGACGAGAAGAGAAGCAGTAACGTTGTTTTAAGAAAAGGGAAATCAGGAACGCACAATGTTGAAGATTGAAGAAGTCTGCGAAGAGAACAAGAAATCTGGAACGATGATGAACAGTAGGAATATGTTGCACAGTAGAAATCTGATCATGTGCAAACAGGAGAAGTCTGGTTCGAGGTGAACAGGAGAAGTCCGATTCGAAGTGAACAGGAGAAA
>KV011796.1:159174-181641 GCA_001598015.1 Dorcoceras hygrometricum
TAGCGCGAAGAGGATGCGTCGTCGTTTTGATAGCGCTAGGAGATTCAGCAGGTGGTTGGTTTTGTGAAAAGACTCCTGCTGGTTTTGCTGACGTCAGTGGAGCGACGCCGCATTTTGATGTTGCTGCTGGTATCAGCAGAGGGTAGCGCTTTGCGTTGTGTTGGTCTTGTGATTGGACGTCCAGCTGCTGGCAGTAGGAACAGTGAATCCTGTGCGACGTCGTTTGGATTAGTTGAAGCGACGCCGTTTCGAGAACCAGCCGTTAGTTTTCTTTGCGATTTGTTGTGGCGTTGTTTCAGAATCAGCAGTTGGTTCCTTGCCTCTGTTGGTTTGGGAAATTGTTGGTGTCGACTGATTAGTTTAGTAAAGTCTGCTGGTTTAGTATTTACGCAGGTGGGAATTAGGCGAAGGTTATTTCTTGTGCGTCGACTAGTTGGTTTGTTGGTACCTTACCTGCTCGGTTGGAGTCATCATTGTTGTACAGTATCTCATGCATAGCATCTGCATTTTATTCTTGCTGTTTACTGCTGATTTATAGTTGCTCTCCGTACTGGGGTTTGACCCCATGTCCCTCCGGGGCTTGGTTTGTTTCCTTGTTTGTATTGTTTTTAGGGAACCCAGGTTTTGCAGCTGGTCGTGGTTTTAACCCAGCTGGTGGTGCCACGGGAGGTGGTTAGCGTGTCCCAGTTGCTTATAGCATATTTATATATATGTATCAGTTAGCCAGGGGGATGCCCTTTGCTTTGTCGTTGTATCCCGTTAGGGAGGAACCCAGGTTTTGCAGCTGGTCGTGGTTTTAACCCAGCTGGTGGTGCCACGGGAGGTGGTTAGCGTGTCCCAGTTGCTTATAGCATATTTATATATATGTATCAGTTAGCCAGGGGGATGCCCTTTGCTTTGTCGTTGTATCCCGTTAGGGAGTCTGGTACATGTTATTTGTGTCTGGTTGTTATGCTAGTATTCGTGGTTTTGTAACTGGGAACTTATTTTGAGTATTCTGCTATTTTAAATTATATGTTTTAAACCGTCGGGCCTACGCGTAAAATTTTACCCACTTTTTTGTTATGCTTCCGCATGTGTTGTCTGTTTAGAGCACGAGGCCTGACATTTGGTGTTTCAGTTCTTTGTACAAATCTTTTGTACTGTGTTTCATATCTTATATATAGCAGACTTGGAGCAATTTATTGTTGTCTTTTAAGTCAAAGGCTGCTAATTTTTGTCATCACCAAAAAGGGGAAAATTGTTAAGATAAAATTTATAAGTTTTGGTGATAACAAAATAAGACTAAGAACTAAACAAAATTATTCGCAGAGGACAAAAGAAGGAAACATTTCAGATTCCGTGACGTCATGCCATTGAGTAGAAGATTTAAGATTCGAGAACTAGGAGTTAAGTTGCTTTGACATCTGAGTTGACCATTTGGGAATTGATCAGATATCGAGTCTAAGTTTTCAGTTATCGAATTGTGAAATTCTGAGTTAAGTTCTTAAGATATCGGGTTCTTTTGAGTTATCAGTTCTTTCTGTTATCGGGACAGTCTTTCAGATTTGAGGGGATTCAGATTTGATTCAGAAGCTACAGTAAGAGATCTGTTTTAAAGCAAAGTATATTCAGACTTAATTCAGAGGCTTTAGTAACAGATTCTAGTATATCGACTAAGATGGTATAATTCAGATTCGAGAGTATCAGAGGTGAACAGACTCTTTGCAAGCGATTCAGATGTGAGTAACAGGAAGTCAGATCTGTATATGCTACTTCACACATTAAGCTACTACTGATGTCCAGTTTTGACAGAGTATATTCGAAAGAGCTCTACACGGTATTTCAGATTTCCTTAACGGAATTAGTTTGAACATATTTGACTCAGTGACTTACAAATGTATGTTATCAGATTTGATTAGGAGAACAGTACAGTACTCAGATTTGACATATTCAAGAATACACAAAGAGGGAAAGATTCGTTTAACAGAGTGAACTTTCAAATGTGAGCTTTGAACCACTTCAGATGTTATAAAAGGAATATTTGAGGAGAATCAACGGTCATGATAGTCTGGAATTAAGGAGACAATATCAGAGCTATTTTGGGTAAAGTTGCACAGTACGCAGAGTGATTGATACGATGATTACTCAATTTCGAATATAAGTCAATTTAGCCCTGACGAACTCAGTTTACCTTTTGTATGACATTAATGGAGCATTAAATGCTATGATACGATGAAGATATGCAAAAGAGCTTATCTCTACTGGCTACATTTATTGACCGTTGAAGACAAAGAGTATAAATAGCTGAAGTATTCAAATGGAGAAGCTCTAGGTCATTCTAAACCATTATCGACGCTTTCTCTGCTATCATAACACTCTCACATACTTACTGGGAATCTCTTATCGAAATTTATTACAAGTCTCGGTATTAAAATCTCTAAGAACACTCAAGTTTAAGCCTTCACAGTTTCAATCTTCGAGATATCTTATGGTTTAATTTTGTAAAAAGTTCTTGTTGTTATAAGAACCAGAAGATTTACAGTGCTCAATAGTATCACATTTCCTTGTAATATCCAGTGTTGAGTCTGTAAAAGACTTGTCGTGTGAAGCAGTCTGAAAATCAAGTTGTTTGTATTTCAGCAGTTGTATCTGCGTGTATTGGCGTTTGCTAGGAGTTCACTTGGAGCGAGACTCAGTGACCGGATGTCTACAGTGTCTGTATTCATCAAAGTCTTCTAGTGGAACCTTCCTGCAAAGGAAGAAGGGGAGACGTAGGATCTTTAGATCCGAACTTCCAAAAACAAATCTCTGACCCTTGCACTGTTATCCTCTGGTCTATATAAATGAGAAATTTTGAGTAGCATAGATTTTGTCTTCAAAATCTCATGCATGCATAATGTTTTCGACAAACTGTCTTCCTGTGCATATTGCTTTTATTTCGAAAAATAAAGTTACCCCATGCTCTATTGAGGGGGAGTTTTGTTTTAAATATTAAGGGGTGGGGACAAGATTTCAAACCCTTTTTTATTCCCACAAAAAGGGGGAGAAATATTTTCAAGCATAAACATACGTGCATATGTTTATCCAGATTTTGTGTAAATCAAAAAGGGGGAGATTGTTGGATCTGTTTTTACAGATCAGAATCTAAGTTTTGACTCATACAAAATCTGTTACTATTGTACTAACGATTTAACTTAAGTGCGCAGGTTGAGCTGAAAAGTTTCAAACGCGTTTTCGGAGGCCTAAACGAAGGAATTTGGCCAAAAACGCGGCCTATGTCACGACAAAGTGGTGAGTATTGCTCGTTGGCCCATTTTGGAGGGGATAGCACTGGTTTTATGCGGAAATCTGAAAGTTCGTCCCGGGCCTTGTAAAATTTCAGATTTGGTTTTCCAGCCGGATTATGAACCTGGTGAGCTCTGATACCACTAAAATGTCACGTCCCGAGACCGAGACCGAGACTCATGACATTGGCAATATTAAACAATTAAAAAATTGTAAAACATTAAACCTCATAGTATTGCTCAAAATCAGTCTGCTACATAACCAAAATATAATCGTTTTTACATCTGAAATCAAAGTCTGAATAACAGAAATGCGGAAGCGAAATTTACATTAACAAAAATTGGATCTTCACCGGCCCCAGAACAGCTCCTGTTCTTCCTCTTCAACCTGCTCTTCGTTCTTATCTGGGTGGGAGAAGTAAGGGGTGAGTGTTTGGGGAAACACTCAGCAAGTGGAGGATACCATTCGAGCATAACAAAATATACATATACATATACGGATTCAGATCAGAGCATATAACAGACAGAGCAGAGCATAACATAACAGGTAGCACTGATTGTCACTTCGTCTCTATGGTTTACTGATCAGTCCCTAATTTTTACTCCTCTAAGGGGTCGAGGCCATAGTTACACCACGTAACTCAGGGTGCGGAATATTCCGTAGACCCATATTACGACAGAAACATCAGTGCTAAAACAGATAGATCATAGCATGAACTTGACACGAAACGAAATCTGATACAAAACAGGTGCTCGAACAGTAATTCAAAACAGAACATGGCATGAATAATATATAATATTTGAAACGAGTATATATACAAAATCCCACTTACCGTCTGGTGGAGTTTGCGTGGTTTAGTATAGCAGAAACAGTATTCAGATCAGGCAAAATCTGGTACACGAGGTCGGGAAATCTTCGCACAGTATTGTGGTACAGCTTGTGCAGGGTGAGAGCTTACTGGTATATCACTGATGATTTTTCGAATTGAGTGAGGGAAATCTACTTCCTTAGTGAGGTATTTATAGGTGTAGAAACAGGGTATTCAAATGTCAGTCATTAAAGCCTTAAATTCCTGATTTGATGGCCATAATTCTGACTGTTACAAAATCACTAGTGTAGGCATTGATTTGGGTGTCTTAATTGGTCATTAAACCCTTTAATTGGCAGTTACGATTGTGAAATCTGATGTGTAACAGCATGTAGTAGCTTGCTGAAATTCGTGAGATAAGTTTCTTTACCATCTCTGAATTTACGTCGCCAAATCTGAATTTACGTCTAATTTCGTCAAATCTGAGTTGACTTGGCCAAATCTGAGTTTGACCGGCCAAAGCTGAGTTGACCATTCCAGAGCTGAGTTGACCAGTTCAGAGCTGAGTTGACCAGTTCAGAGCTGAGTTGATTGTCCTAGATCTGAGTTGACTGTTGACTGTCCCATATCTGAGTTGACCGTTGGCTGTCCCAGATCTGAGTTGACTGTTGACTGTCCCAAATCTGAGTGGAGCGTCCCAGATCTGAGTTGACCGTCTCTAATCTGAGTTGACCGTCGAAATTTATTTTTTTTTTTTCTGGGTTATCACATTGTGCCTTTGGTCTGATTGATGTCTTTTTATTTTCATCATCAAAACTTCTAAAATATACAAGATCACAATGCACAATTTCTAAAAGTGAGGTATTTACTTCAAGATTGTGGTGGTCTATACCCAATTGGTTAGATATGCATGTATGTTCACCATCATGTTCGTAATCATGAAAAGCCTAAATTCTGTTTGAGTGATGCTATAATCCTCACCTACAATAGTCACCTTATAGTCCTCACCTACAATAGTCACCTTAAGACATATTCTTGCATTTTACCTTCCATGTTGTTTGCAAACTTAGGACAACTACATATTCATGTCTCGCAACTCTATAGAGAAATCCTCAACAGAGGCTATTAATGATTTTTTGGTTTTAAATCTATTTCAAACAAAGTTCCGGTCAATCATGATTGTAGAACTTGGTTCGTGGTCCAGATGGAACATCGAATGAATTGGGATTTGTACATCATATACTGTTCAAAAATTGGAGAATTTCACATATAATCAGAGCATTGGGGGAATTATGAGTCGGTGTTGTTCCAGTGTCAGGGTATGAGACAATATGCCCTCGATTGGCCATGCATTCCTCATTTTGGCATCATCTTCATGTAATTATTTGTCATTATCAAAATCATCACTATCTGATCTGTTAATCGAACTATCACCACTCATGACATTACGAGGATTGAAAATGTTTTCAAGCAGTTCATTGAAAATGTCTAAGTTGTTTGTTGGCATTATAATATGTAGAGAGGCTGGTTGATATCAAACCCTATCGTTCTCAATATTTGTGTTATGACAGGAATGATTGACTAAGGATCATTGCATGTTATGTTGTCAGATACTGAAAGTGACTCGAAATACAGATAAAGTCATTCCAATGTAGGCTGATCAAACCTAAAGTGTGGATTATCATCATTTGTCATAAACACATTCTCTTCATTATAAAACGACATCGCTGACGATCATAAACATGTGATGCACATCATGCATCAATTGGGAAAAATACACCGTGAGATTTTCATGGGCGTAGTTGTTGGGATATTATATCCGGCCCTCCCATCTTCAACACTGATGTAACCACTAAAGTAGAGCTCGGCAATCATGGTATTCATTTCTATATAAGAAGATAATATTTTATTCAGTAAATTAAAATTATTAGCACTTATTAATTTACGCTTGAAGCCAAACTTATAAATAAAAGCGTTTTAACTCTTCTTTGTTTATTTACGATCTGCATAATGCCATTCTTTGATAATAAAAATTATTATATTTAGTACATAAAACTGTTAGTTTACTTCTTAAAATGTTGTCGTGTTTTTTGGCCTATAACATGTTTCGGCATGACCTCCCCGTAATTATTATTTTTTACCAGAAAACTCAAATACTCAAAATAACTCAATTCTAGTCTCAGTAAACATAACAAGTCAATCCAGTGCAACTCAAACACTGTAACCTGAATATCAATATAAATGACCTTAAATAATAGAATCTCAAATCGTCAATTAAAGTCAAATTACTTTCTAACTTTCACTCTTTCAATATTTTAAATTCCTAAAATCACATATTTTCTTTGTGAATATTCAATACTAATTCCCAAATCACAGAAAATCTACTTAATTCTCGTCTTCTCGAATATATTTTCTAACTGTGTTCCAAACCCGATCAATACTTCAACTTGAAGTCAATCTTTAACCTACAATTGCAATTGAAATCAATATCAGTATCACATATTACAAATCCAGATTGTCGACATAAAAGCTGGAAACAAAGCTTCATATAAACCTCCTCGACCTGAAAATACAAACGTTGGCGACAACAGGCGGCGGGGTCTCCGGCGACGATGGCGTTCCGTCGACGACGACGGTTCCGACGACTTTCGGTGGTCGCAACAAAAACTAACAAAATTGGTATAGAAACGCAGGTCTCGTCGCAAGGGTTTTGAATTGTATCTCTTTTATTTTTCCGACAATGAGGTGGCCGGAATCGACGAAACTCCGGTGAGTTTCCCATAGGCGCACGAAAACCTTGTAAAAGTTATATAGAAATATAGGTCTCGTCGAGAGGATTCCGAAATCTATATTTACTTTAATTTTTTGAGCAACGTGGTGACCGGAAATCGGGGCTAAACGTTGTCGGTTGGAAATGTATTTTGTAGGAGGGAGAAACGGATTGAAGATGAAGATGCCGTAGGTTTATCCCAATTTATTTTATTTTCTTTATTTTTTTATTTTTTTTTGTTTTAGTTGAGAGACCCAGTTCTTATCAATTTTGTGTCAAAGCATAAATGGAAAATTAACTTTATTTTAAACTTTCAATTATTTAACAGTGACCTATTGTCTTATCAGTTGTTATTTTTGATGTCACATTTCCTTAGTCCTCACTTTTCAGTATGTTTACTTGATGGATTTTTGTGTTTTATAATTGTAGAAGAACGTTTGATAGTCTTAGAATAAAATTGGGCTAAAATGGTGATTTTTACCATAGTTGAGAAAGCAAGAGAAAGCTGGAAGTGAGACAAAGCAAAAGAGGATTTGACTTAAGGCACGACCATACTTTTATTGGATCAGTGGCAGATCCGGATCCCGCTTCCGGGGCGCAACGAAAGAATTAAAATTTTTGGAGGCCGGAAACGGTCAATACACCTATATTATAATTCAAACATTCATAGGATGTTTAGAATATACTTGTCTGGTGAGGCGTCTAGCTCCGACTATTTCTCAAATGGAAATAGCACTTCTTTGGTTGCTCCTAATCAGGTCCACGACCGGTTTCCAATTCATTCGTTGGAATGCACTAGAATCCCAACGAATATTTCGCGAGCAGAACTTCCTCGCCAGGACGATCGCAGCGAAGTGCGACGGCGGCGGCGCCGGGAGGAGGGAGAGGAGGAGAAGGGGAGAATTTGTTGAATAGCTTTTGTTGTGTTTTTTTATTTCTCCCTTCATGCCATATTTATAAATTGAGGGAAATAGTTTGATGTAAAAAAAACTGTGAACATTCGTTTCAAGTAGAACTGTGAACATTCGCGCACTAGGGCGAGCGGTGAATCCTCGACAACAAGGCATCGACTTCCACATGCTTCGTGACCTCACCCAATCTCGACACCTGATGACCCTCACGAAGTCGATAAACGAGTCAAAGTGAGGCGACTAATCATGTAGAGTCTCAATGATGTTTCGAGTAGTAAGGACTAATCCATACAACCAATACCTCGGACTCTCCACTCGACAAATGGTAACCACTTGGAGAATCCGAACGAGGGTAGCTCGATAGTTCACCAGGCAAACCATCCATCTGCATGCTCAGAACATCATAGTGTTCCCTACCAAAGAAACGTGATACTTCACATCGCAGATGCTAGTATCAAACTCAGGATGCCTTATCCTCATTTTGACGGCCCAATCGACTAGGAACAAGCACAGTGACTATTATATGTGTTTCATGATAGCCATCATATTCACTATCACATCTAACATACACTATGGTGCATTCTAGGTCTTTATCCAACACAATTGTTAACATTATAAAATAATGATGCGAAAGAATGACATTATAAAATGCGAATTTCATAAACAAAGATTGTTTTACACAAAGAGTCATCAAAAGCCCACATGCCACAAGTTGGCTAGTTGGGCACTACTCTAACAATTTGTGGGATAAAATTCTGTGAGGAATGAGAATTTGGTTTAGTGATTAATTGGGTTGATTTGGGAATTAATCGCGTGTTTTTGAGGTTCCTGCTGCATTCGTTGGAATGCACTAGAATCCCAACGAATATTTCGCGAGCAGAACTTCCTCGCCAGGACGATCGCAGCGAAGTGCGACGGCGGCGGCGCCGGGAGGAGGGAGAGGAGGAGAAGGGGAGAATTTGTTGAATAGCTTTTGTTGTGTTTTTTTATTTCTCCCTTCATGCCATATTTATAAATTGAGGGAAAGAGTTTGATGTAAACAAAACTGTGAACATTCGTTTCAAGTAGAACCGTGAACATTCGGTTCAACTCGAACCGTGAACATTCGGTTCAACTCGAACAGTGAACATTCGTTTCGACTCGAACAGTGAACATTCGTTTCGACTCACTCGATTGTGGTCTCATCATAATCCCGATCGATAATCAGATATCATCGATGTGCTCAGTTTACAAAACTGATCATTATGATGCAAAATCAAATTTTCGGACCACTAAATCTATATATTGTCAGGTTTTACTCTCATTAGCTAAATATGGAAGTCCTACTCCCTTAGCTACTTCTGGGAAGTCATGCTCTCAACCTTCCTCCTATTATACTCAACACTTTGAGTACCATATCCTTGTCTGCACAGGAATTGGTAAACCAGTACACTGTGTGACCCTCAATGGTTCAGGGATACAGCTAGCCGTGGGCTCACGACTCATTGTGAATCAGAAAACACATTTTTCTGATCTACCCATCGGACCATGGTAAAGTGCCTAGCAACATCGCCCCATGATCCCCTAGGTATCACTGATAGTGCCTGTAAGAACCAGTCGGTCATGATTAGCGTATAGTACGGTCCTTTCAACTCATATATCCCGATCGAATCAACGACCATTGGTAAATCGAGAGTCGTTAGAGATTCGATAGCCATGCATACATCTTGGAGATCAGAATAGCGGCGAGTGCTATCAGGTACACTCATTTACACTGAAGCACAAGAGTACTCTGGCCAGAGATTTGTCACACTATTATCTCCTCAAATAGCATAGGATATCCTCGCACTAGGGCTAGCGGTGAATCCTCGACAACAAAGCATCGACTCCACATGTTTCGTGACCTCACCCAATCTCGACACCTGATGACCCTCACGGAGTCGGTAAACGAGTCAAAGTGAGGCGACTAATCATGTAGAGTCTCAATGATGTTTCGAGTAGTAAGGACTAATCCATACAACCAATACCTCGGACTCTCCACTCGACAAATGGTAACCACTTGGAGAATCCGAATGAGGGTAGCTCGATAGTTCACCTGGCAAACCATCCATCTGCATGCTCAGAACATCACAGTATTCCCTACCAAAGAAACGTGATACTTCACATCGCAGATGCTAGTATCAAACTCGGGATGCCTTATCCTCATTTTGACGACCCAATCGACTAGGAACAAGTTCAGAATACACAGTGACTATTATATGTGTTTCATGATAGCCATCATATCCACTATCACATCTAACATACACTATGGTGCATTCTAGGTCTTTATCCAACACAATTAACATTATAAAATAATGATGAGAAAGAATGCCATTATAAAATGCGAATTTCATAAACAAAGATTGTTTTACACAAAGAGTAATCAAAAGCCCACGTGCCACAAGTTGGCTAGTTGGGCACTACTCTAACAATTTGTGGGATAAAATTCAATCAACCAAAAGAAAAAATTGTTAGTATCTATTATGCATATTAGATGAATCATAGATTGTAGAGAATACAAAACCCCCTTATTTATTTATTTATTCATCCTCGAAAGAAATAAATCTCATTTCCTATGAATTCGACCCTACTTATCACTACACTCATTTTCGTTCCAGCATATAAAAAAATAAAGTTTGGTGGCAAACCGACAACACATCAAAATTTTGACGCCGTTGCTGGGGAACAGTGCACGGTTAATTTCTTTTGAGTTTTGTCTTTGTTTTTTCCTTTTTATGTCATGTTCGTCTCCTAAGATGAACTAGAATATATTCCAGAAATTAACAACATAGCTAGGGGCACTACTGTTTTGAATACACAACGGATAAAATCTGTTCGACCAAAATATGATATTATACAGGAAATCCTATGCAATTGGACCAAATTATGAAAAATTATAATATTAATATCACAAAATAATCTATTTTATCCTACAAATAATTCATTACACTTCCCAACGATCTAGCTTTGAAAATAATTTCATCTAAACCTTTGCACGTCCTCCGTAAACCAAATATGAATAATTTCATCTAAACCTTTGCACGTCCTCTGTAGACCAGAGACGCAACACCTATCATTTCAACAAACAATGATATCAGTTAACATAAATATATTGTAAGACGATAAATTCAACACACAAAATACAACATGCTGAATCAACAAATCTCAACTAAAAGTTGTCCTTGGCAGCAGAAATTAACAATCGGATTAGGAGTCATGCAGCTGAATCCAACATACTCAAGTTATTTTAGTTTCATGCCTTGCTGAAGGGCTATAATCCTCACCAACATAACCTAAAGCAACAAATTAAGACTTCGATCCTATGTAATTCAACTAATTTCTTACATTAACATAGTTATAAACCAGAATATAGGTTCAGCCTGACGGTTAGTTGATCCTCATTACCAAATTTCCTATGAAAACGGCAAAGCTCAGCCACCACCTAAGAAATGAACAATCCAGACCGGTTTTCTCTCCAACCACGCAGACATATGATGAGGAAAAATCAAGCAGAATAAACGACCCACCACTAAAACCATAGCTACAAGAATAAACTTGAAGTCTTTCGAGCCTTGTCAAGCTTGCAAATATACACACGTTAGATAGCAAAAATACGAAATCAGCAGAATTAGAACATGTACCTCATGTTGATATAACAGTGAAGTTTGTGTTTACACCAACCAAAACCTTGAGCAGACCTTGTATCAGAGCGAAAAAGTGAGATGACACATCACCAATCACCCAAAAATGCTCGTTTCGCCAATTGTCAATTCCAACACCACCCACTGCCTCTCTAAGATACTAGCTGCAGCAATTGATAAAAAAAAGGCCCATGAAAATTATACTCGCCTAGTTACTTATCTGTATATCATAACATAAAAGATAAGAGTCAGCAAAAAGGTGATCGAACTAACAAATAGTAATGATTTTCTAGCAGAGATTCACCTCTGGGACAATGAATTTTCCCGTAAGAAGGCAAACAGCTGGCAAGGTGCAATAAACGATCAAGGGAATTAATGTCAATGGATAAACCACCGAGTTTATGTAAGAACATCTTTCCAGTGGTTTCAGACCACACCCATATCCATACCAAAGAGGGCAATGCCTGCTAAAGAATATTTCAACGGATCCCAGAGCCCACCGAAGAACCTGGTGTAGACGATCAGATAGATTGATATGGGCTGACCCTTTAAAAGCAGGTCGTTTTGGTTTACAGTACACGGGTCTCCAGCCATGGCAATGCAATATTTTGAACCACAATGTCACATATCACATCCAATATTTTCCAGATTAACATATATAAAACACAATGAGTTCAACATATACAACACAATATCAAAATGAAACCATATTTTGAATGTATACTTTGACAAAAAACATACAAAGACCATGTCTTAAATAATCCAAGTGAACAATTATTTTAAAAGCAGTAAATCACACCCTCAATCAAGATAAAAAAATCCACTGCAATTGGTGTCCTTAATATCTACAAGGAGCGTGGTGCCTGGGAGGACACTTGAGTTGGCATTCACATCTTTTATAGCTTCTTCGATAGCAAAAATATCTTAGCTCAAACATTGTCGGCCCAAGTCCCATCACAATCTTCACGAATACATGGTGGTTCATTGTCATCTACTCCATCAACATCCAGTGGTGGCAATCCTTGGCTAAAACAGTGATGGTGAAGAGTTGCATTGTCTTCGAAGTCACCATTCGTAGTGGGTTTCAACGCACCTCAAATGCATTATATGCGCATAAACCATGGAACAAAATAGCCTCTATGAGCAGAAAACATAATATAGAATTATAAAGGACTTTATTTTGTCCCATATTCCAAAAACCATCCGATAAAACTTGATGTTACATGTTAATCTACGACCAGAGCAAGCAAACAAATAAAACCCAAATCTGCGATAACTGCACTGATGGCAACTCTTTCCCTCAAGAGGATCGTATATGCGCTGCCCCTCTTCATCGAACCCATCAACATAGAGACTCCACTTCTCCAAAGAATCCGCCAACAGCCTCTCGTCCTCCTCTGTGTAAACTTCAGGGTTTTTGCCTTCTAGTATATAAATTTACACACTCTCAACCTCAGGCTTCTCCTTCTTCGGGTGCCTCTCCTCTTTATACATCACTCGAGGCGTATCTTTCAACATAACCACATCGCACACATTCAAAAACCCACATCAGGAACCATAATTTCCAACCAATAACAACCATAAAAGCCGATGGTATTTCCCATTTCACCTCGAAGAGCGCCTAGTAGGATCTGTAGACATAGGTCGTGGGGCCTTGATCGAGCGGAGAACAGGAGGTTTGGAAGGCTTCACATTCTTGGAGAGCTAGAAAATGCCTAGGCTCTTCATTCGGGACTCCTCGTATTCCCCTCCTCGAAAATGCCTAGGCTCTTCATTCTCTCGGTGTTGAGTGGGTGTTTTAAAAAAACCACGGATTGAGCCAAACTGTTCGTTGCCCTCGCATAATTTGTTATAATTTTAACAACACGCTCAATGATAATAGTTGTTATGACACCCTGATCCTGACATCATTTTTAAAACAGGTTCAATACAAAGGTTTTAATAAAATCGTTCTCATTGCGTCAAAAAACAATACTATAGGACGTCGGTTTTTTAATAACTATTGTCGTTTTGTAGAAAACGCGGTCATTAATAACGGAATTCACCAAAAACATTGTTAATAAATTAAACACCACGGTTTTAATATGAGTCCGTTGTTTATTGTGTGTTGTTAAAGCTCATTTTTGCAGTAGTGGGGATTGAGATCAGAAGCACTCCTGGACGGTAAAATGGCATCAACATCATCTGCTAGTTCAAACATGGACTTAGAATCGAGCTACTCTGAAACAGAAACCGACTATGATTTTGAGACTAGAGGAAGTGACCAAGGTGAAACAAAGATGGCAGCACCAACCCAAAGAACTCTCATCAATTCCGTTCCCACTTATGCATCTTTTGAATTGAAATCTAGCTTGATTTCTTAAGTTTCTAAGTTTAGTTTCTGTATATTAATTTTTGGTTTTGGTATTTGGTCCTATCACGTCATTTTATGATGTCATGTCAACACTATGACAAAATAGGACCGAAATTAAACAAATAAATCTTAGTTCACATACCAATCCAAATTTCGAAAATCTAATAGACCTAAACTCAAAATAGGACAACTTAACTGACGGAAAAGCTATTTTCCCTTTTTAAATAAAGTTTATTTCATTTATCTTTCGTGATTACATAGGCCATGTATGTAATGTCGATGTTTTCTCCATGCAAATTTACTTACGTATATTTGTTCTTTCATCCACGAGAATTTAAGATGTTTCATGCTAACACATTTGATGCCCCCCATAAGTAGCTCGGGACCCGAGGACCAAGCATCGACCCTACCTACATCATCAAGGGCGAAAGCAATCAAAAGACGCGCATAGAGCTCGGAGCTCGGGATTTTGACCGAGGCCTTGCCACGCGCTCGGGAATCGCCCGAGCTCCTTCGTTATGGAGAAGAGCTTATAACCTGAGGAGACGACCTAAGTTCGAGGCGTCTCCCGAGAACCCTGACCCGACGTGTTAAAGCACTTCCGCAAAAGGCGGAGAACGTGGGCCGGATTATGCGGAAGACGTACGCACGACCCCACTCACGTCTCGGCAAAACGTGCAGGCGAATCGATTCATCTGCTTAGCCCCTCTATAAATACCGCCAGGTTTGCTCCTTTGTATTCATTCACTCATTATCACACACTCTTACACACAGTTATATTGCTCTCATTCTCTCGCGCGCGCATCATCTGACTTAAGCATCGGAGGGGCTTCATCGGACACACTTCCGGCGCCCTCTGACGGGTGCTCGTTGGTTGCAGGTATACGCACATACTCTCCAGCTCTCGACGCCCGACGTGCCCGAGGTCCTCGACGTGGTGATAGCTCGTCGGCTGAACTATTTGGTTACATCAATTGGCGCCGTCCGTGGGAAATCGTAGAAGAAGATATAAGATGCCACCGAAGAGGACTAGAGCTCAGCGTAGTGGGGAGAACAGTAACACGGAAAGTACCACTCAGGGGTCGGAGAATCCCACTCTTACCCCCGCCCAGATAGCTGAGTTGGTAGCCACCACTGTGGCGCAAATATTGGCAAGTCAACCTGCGCCACAACCGCCACATAATCCCGACCAGCGAGCCGAGGAGATGAGGAGGATGCGTGAGGAATTGGAGAATCAGCAAGCCGAGGAGATGGGGAGGATGCGTGAGGAATTAGAGAATCTGAAGAAGGAAAGGAGCTCGGCGCCTCCCCCCCCCTGCTCGGGAGGTGCCCTTCTCTACTGAGGTGATGGAGGCCGACCTGCCCCAACACTTCAAATATTCAAATGTGGGAGAATATGACGGGATGGGAGATCCCGAGGAGCATCTGTCCCGATTTTAGAACGCTGCACTTCTCCACCGATACTCTGACCCTATCAAGTGCAGGATCTTTCTCACCACTCTGGTCCGAGCTGCCCAGCAATGGTTCAATCTCCTGCCAGCGGGGAGTATAAAGTGTTTTCAGGATTTCAGTCAGGCATTTCTCCATCAGTTTGCTAGTAGCAAGAAGCAGCCTCTGACTACCTTGAATCTGTTTACTGTGAAGCAGAAGGAACATGAGACTCTTCGGTAATATATTCGGAGCTTCAATGGAACCATCATCGAGGTGCCATCTGCTACGCCCGACCTCCTGATCGGGGCGTTTACCCAGGGGCTGCGAGGGGGTGATTTCTTTAAGTCGCTGGTCAAGAAGCCCCCGAAGACATTTGATGAGCTTCTGACCAAGGCAGAAAAGTATGTCAATGTGGAGGAGATTCAGTCCTCGAGAAAGAATGAACAGAGGCCGCCACCTCGGGCTGGTTGGGATGCTCGGGTGGAGAGACCCCAGCCGAGGCCGATTAGACAGGAGCCCTCGTTGCTGTTGGGGGATTTTACTGATCGAACGCCTTTGAAAGTGAGCAAAGTTCGGGCTCTTGAGATTTGTGATGAGAGGAAGGTCTTCCAGCGTCCTCGGGGTAGTGATGGGGTCCCGAGGAACCCGAAGTCAAATAAATTTTGTGATTTCCATAGGGACTATGGTCACACTACATGGAATGCCGGCTCTGGGATCAAGAGTTGGAGCGGATCATACAGAACAATCCCGACGTGCGCGCGGCGTTGGTGGCTGACAAGCCACGTCGCTGGGAAAAGAGGCCTCATCGGGAGGACGATAGGCAATTTAATGGCAGGGCTTCAGGTCAGGATAGAACACCTCGGGGACAGGACCCGCAGCCTAACCAAGGAGAACGAAGAGCACCTCAGCCCCGAGGATTCATTAATATGATCTCAGGAGGACCTACTGATGGGGACTCCAATAGGGCGAGGAAGACGAGACTTAGGCGAATGGAGGCTATGGAGGTCGGGAAAAGGCGCTCGGGACCCACGATCTCCTTCGGCCCCGAGGACAAGCCTACGGACGCGGAATCACACAATGATGCGCTGGTGATCAGGGCTATGATTGCAAATTATGAAGTGGCCCGTATTTTTGTGGACTCGGGGAGTTCGGTCAATGTCTTCTTCAAGAGCGCGGTGGATCAGATGGATCTTGGAGAATATCGTATGGAGCCGATGAACACACCCTTGTACGGGTTCACTGGGGATTATTTGCAGTCGGTAGGGGCTGTTCAGTTGCCTATGTCGCTCGTCTCGGGCGAATGCAGAAAAACCAAGGTGGTGGAGTTTACTGTTGTGGATACACCCTCTTCCTGCAACGTCATTCTCGGGAGGCCGGCTGTGGCTGCGTTATCGGCTGTGGCCTCGGCCTTACACCAAAAGATCAAATTTCCAGTGGGAGATTCGGTGGGGGAGGTCCTCGGGGATCGTAAGGTGGCAAGGAAGTGTTACGTTGAGGAGGTAAGAGTGGAACAGAAGGTGGCTAAGACCCGATCCCAAGATCATCCTAAAGCTCGGGAAGACAGAGGTGTGAATTGGTAGGAGAGGACTTTCAATTGACTACGGAGGATGAGGAGGAGGAGCTGGTCTTTGTTCCTCCAACGGGGATTGTGAAAATTGCCAAGTCTCTGCCCGAGGAGGTAAGAGTGCGGTTGGTTCAGTGCTTGGAGAAGAATAAGGATGTTTTTGCTTGGTCACCGTCCGATCTAAAGGGGGTCAAGCGTGAGGTGATGGAGCATCGGTTAAATGTCTCCTCGGGTTCCCGACCAGTTATTCAAAAGCGGAGGCACTTCGGGCCCGAGAAGGATGCCGTAATCAGAAGTCAGGTCGAGGACCTGCTACAAGCTGGGCATATCAGAGAGGTACATTTCCCTACCTGGTTATCTAATGTTGTTCTGGTGCCGAAAGCTACGGGGAAATGGAGGATGTGTGTGGATTTTCGGGACCTGAACAAGGCTTGTCCCAAGGATTGCTATCCCCTCCCGAGGATCGATCAGCTCGTCGATTCCACCTCGGGTCACGAGTTGCTCAGCTTTCTGGACGCTTATCAGGGCTATCATCAGATACCACTGGCCGAGGAGGATCAGCGAAAGGTCAGTTTTATAACTGCTGATGGGACGTTCTGTTATGTTGTTATGCCTTTCGGCCTTAAGAATGCAGGGGCGACATATCAGAGGCTGATGGATAAAGTGTTCAGAGAACAGATCGGGAAAAACGTCGAGGTCTACGTCGACGATATTCTGATAAAATCTCGGAAGGAGAGTTGTTTCATATCTGACGTGGAGGAGACTTTTCACACTTTGCGGAGTTATCAAATCAAGCTTAATCCGGGCAAATGCTTATTTGGTGCTCGGACCGGAAAATTTCTGGGGTACATGGTCACTCGTCGGGGAATCGAGGCTAACCCCGAGAAGGTGCAAGCTCTGGCCTCCATGTGCCCACCTCGGAATATCCAGGAGGTACAGAGGTTGACAGGGAGGATTGCTGCTCTCTCCCGATTCATCTCCAGGTCGGCTGATAGAAGCTTTCCTTTCTTTAAGATTCTTCGTCGAGCTAAACAGTTCGAGTGGACCGAACACAGTGAGAAAGCTTTCAGGAACTGAAGGAATATCTAAAAGGGTTGCCGGTTTTGAATAAGCCTGAGCTCGGGGAGTCGCTATTTGTCTATCTGGCAGTGACTCCACAAGCAGCAAGTTCAGTGCTAGTTCGGAAAGAAGGGCAGGTGCATCAGCCGGTGTATTTTGTGAGCCATGCTCTAAAAGGTGCCGAGCTAAACTATACTACGTAGGAAAAGTTGGCTCTAGCTCTGGTTATCACAGCTCGGCGCCTCGGGCCATATTTCTTGTCTCATCGGATCATGATGCTTACTAACAGCGCGCTCGGGCAAATTGTCTCTCACCCCGATGCTTCTGGAAGGCTTGTTAAATGGGTTACCGAGCTTAGAGAGTATGATATTCAGTTTAAACCTCGGGCAGCCATCAAAGCACAGGCCTTAGCAGATTTCTTGGCCGAGACAGTACATCTCGAGCAAGAGGAGAGGTGGAAAGTGTATGTTGATGGGTCTTCTTGTTCCTCGGGAAGTGGCGTCGGGGTAGTTATGGTGTCCCCCTGGGGGGAGGAAACAAGCTTGGCAATTACTCTTGATTTCAAAGCCTCCAACAATGAAGCTGAGTATGAGGCTTTGCTCATCGTCCTCCGAGCTGCAAAAAACATGGGTTACCGAGCTTAGCGAGTATGATATTCAGTTTTAAACCTCGGGCAGACATCAAAGCACAGGCCTTAGCAGATTTCTTGGCCGAGACAGTACATCTCGAGCAAGAGGAGAGGTGGAAAGTGTATGTTGACGGGTCTTCTTGTTCCTCGGGAAGTGACGTCGGGGTAGTTATGGTGTCCCCTTGGGGGGAGGAAACAAGCTTGGCAATTACTCTTGATTTCAAAGCCTCCAACAATGAAGCTGAGTATGAGGCTTTGCTCATCGGCCTCCGAGCTGCAAAAAACATGGGAATAGCTGGGGTCCTGCTTTATTCTGATTCTCAGTTGGTAATTCAACAGAGCAACGGGAAATTTGATATCAAGAATGAAAAGATGGTGAAGTATGCAGAGGCGTTGAATAAACTGACAGAGGCTTTTTCCGAGGTGGTTCTGGAACAAGTACCTCGGGAGAACAATGAAAAGGCAGAAAAACTCGCAAAGATGGCCAGCTCCCTTGCTCCATCCTCGGGTAAAGAACTACAGGGAAAGGAGTTACTATCGCAAGTCTATCAGGTCGGGCAGAATCAGGGGGGAGTGCCTGCCTCGGACTGACGACATGATATCTTGGAATACATCTTACGAAGGGTCATGCCCGACGATCCCAAACGAGCTCGGGAACTTAAGTGCCAAGCCTTACGCTTTGTTATTCTGGATGATAAGTTATACAAGAGGTCTTTTTCACGACCACTGCTGAAGTGCCTGGGGCCCGACGAGGCCAAATATGTTCTGAGGGAGATTCACGAGGGATGCTGCAGAAATCACCTCGGTGCGATAGCTCTTGCCAGGAAAGCCACACTCGCAGGTTTCTTTTGGCCTACTATGCAACAGGATTCTACTGCACTTGTCCGATCTTGTCGGGGCTGCCAGAAGCATGCTAATCTCCAGAGACAACCTGCCGAGCCCTTGAAAACTATTATATCTTCGTGCCCCTTTGATCAATGGGGCATGGATATCGTGGGACCTTTCCCACCGGCTGGAGGACAAGGAAGTTCTTATTAGTAGCGGTGGATTACTTTTCTAAGTGGGTGGAGGCTGAACCCTTGGCAAAAATAACTGAGGCCGAGGTGCTGAAGTTCCTATGGAAGAACATCGTCTGCCGTTTTGGAATACCTCGGCGACTTATCTCTGATAACGGAAGACAGTTCTGCGGGGCTAGAGTCCGGGCGTGGTGTCAGGAATTGAAAATTGAGCAAGTGTTCACCTCGACGGCCTATCCTCAAAGCATGGACAGGTAGAGGTCACCAACCGAACCATCGTGCAAGCCCTTAAGTAGCGACTGGAATCTGCTCGGGGAAGATGGGCGGATGAACTACCTAGTGTACTCTGGGCATATCGAACGACCACCCGAGCTGCTACAGGTGAAACACCTTTTTCCATGGTATATGGTACAGAGGCACTACTACCAGCTGAGATAGGGCAGGATAGTCTTCGGGTCATGAAGTATGCCGAGGACAACGACGAGAAAAGGGGTGTGAGGCTCGCTGCTCACAATTATCTTCTAATCTCATTATGTGGGCGATTAATTAAACTAACAAGTTTAATTTGTCTAATCTAGTAGTAGTAGTTTTTTTTTTTTAAATTGCGCAAGAGCTGGTCACGTAAAATTGTTCAGAACACTATTCATTGTCCAAAAGCTGGTTTTATATTATACGACAACTGTACAATGTCTATCATTATTACCTCTACTGATTACAACATCTAATCAGTACTACAAAACCCGATTTTTGTGTTACTACCATTAAACATGTCAAGACTAAACCAGCAGCAAATCTCTAGTACTTTTTAGCCTTCGCCCTTTACTTCGGTAATCAGCTCTCACTACCCTGGTCCCTTCAATTCAGCTCTCTCTTCTCCCTATTGTCATGCACACATACAAAACATAACAACAGCCGGATAACTTCGGTGAGAACATTTCTCAGTATAATTCAACAGGTATAAATAATATCAATAAAACACATAACAGTCTATCAACTGAAATAAAATGCAATGAATAATTCTATCTCATCTCTTCGGGCCCAGAATTGATTCCATTTCAGTTCGATGCCATCAAGATTCGTATACGATCTTGACATGAATATTCATCTATCGAAACCATCTCCGGCTTCAAAAATCAGGCCAACTCAGTCCTGGGCATTAGAATCAATTCAATTCTCTTCAATATGCAATCTCATGTAAATATAAAAGATCCACTACCTGTGATGGATCGACACATACATAATTCAAGTTCTAAATCAAGAACAGTATCAAACATGTATGTGATTTCATCGGGATAACTCAAGAAAACTCATTCTTGAGTAATCTAATCCCTGACTCTACTGTCAAATTATACCTTCGTATTCTCTGTTTTGAAAACACTTCACTTCTTGTTTTCCAACTCTGTTTCAACACTTCCCGGGAACTTCACAGAATCACAGTTCAATATCAATATTCGCGGTGTTCCTAGTATTCGAATTCAATCTTATTTATAAGTGCAAGTCTCTGGTTCTGGTGGAATTTCCAACGCAATCGGTATGAATTCCACGTGTCATGCTGAGTATTAGTTTCCCAGATCAGGATATACTCACACCGCTTCGAATCCAGATTCAATTTCATACATATCGATTAACAGATTCCTCAACTGTTATCAGTCGCCGTTCAATGGTTGTCATATAAGAAATCCTACGATTGGATTAATCCTCTCAAATCCTCGCCTGCTGATCACTAAAATCAATCGAGGAGATCAGCAGAAGTCTATGAGCAGGTGCCTTCTTTTCCTCTCGTTAAACTCAGCAGAAGAAATCAAATGTTGTATTCGAAATTACAATCTCGGAACGACATCGTTCCAAATAAACGAAACGATGCCGCAGCGTTTTACCAGCAGGAAACAATATCTCTTGCAAAGAACTAGATGCTGGTTGTCGAATTCCCTTCAAAACCCATCAGCAGCTGGTTACGCAAAATTACTCAAAACGACGACGCGTCAACTAATCTAGACGACGCCGTACTAGATATGCCACATTGCTACCAACTGCTGGTCAACCAGCAGGCATCCATCCTTCACAACGATTCAAAACCAGCAGTTGCACTTAACCAAACGACGTCGCTGCGCCTACAACAACCAGCAGTTGCACAAAGGAAACTCCTGCTGCTGGTTTCTACATGAAAAACAGTACTCGCCACGCGTCACTCCCTCGTGGATCCTTTCAATTGTGCGCGCCAACCACCAGCAGCAAACCATCCATCAGTACGCCGTTCAACTGGTTGTCATATAAGAAATACCTACGATTGGATTAATCCTCTCAAATCGTCGCCTGACTGATCACTAAAATCAATCGAGGAGATCAGCAGAAGTCTATGAGCAGGTGCCTTATTTTCCTCTCGTTAAACTCAGCAGAAGAAATCAAATGTTGTATTCGAAATTACAATCTCGAAACGACACCGTTCCAAATAAACGAAACGACGCCGCAACATTTACCAGCAGGAAACAATATCTCTTGCAAAGAACCAGATGCTGGTTGTCGAATTCCCTTCAAAACCCATCAGCAGCTGGTTACGCAAAATTACTCAAAAAGACGACGCGTCAACTAATCTAGACGACGCCGTACTAGATATGCCACATTGCTACCAACTGCTGGTCAACCAGCAGGCATCCATCCTTCACAACGATTCAAAACCAGCAGTTGCACTTAACCAAACGACGTCGCTGCGCCTACAACAACCAGCAGTTGCACAAAGGAAACTCCTGCTGCTGGTTTCTACATGCAAAACAGTACTCGCCACGCGTCACTCCCTCGTGGATCCTTTCAATTGTGCGCCCCAACCACCAGCAGCAACCATCTCAAATACAACGCAACTGCCGAAACTAGTAGTCAACACTCAAAAACGTTGACTAACACGTGTCGCTTCCTCGGTCTGTCTCGCACTACTTGCAACATCGACCAGCAGCAACACGACTAAAACCAGCAGGTATATAAGAAAACTCCTGCAATAGTAATCAAC
>KV011797.1:7582-41679 GCA_001598015.1 Dorcoceras hygrometricum
ATAAGGCGTCCTGCTGAAATGACCTTACCAATGTGTGCCAGATATTATGATGGTATGGAACCATACATTCTCTAGACGAAGATAAACGACGTTTACTCGAGCAGAGACTACAACTTATGATCTCCGATTGTAGTGTCCGAATCATTTCTCTCGCGTATAGACAGGTTCTTGACCCAGAGCTGAGCCACTCGGAGGAGAATGAAGATTGCTACAATCTGTTGGGATTTGTGATTTTGAAGGAGGTTTATCAAGATGTGTTGGCACGGCATATTGTTCAGAGGTGCCAAGATGCTGGGATACTTGTTAATGTATTCCATGGAGGGAATACTGAACCTGAGGAAATGGGAACAAGCCAAGATGATTCGAAAGTGTGTAAAGGAAGTGAAAAACCAATACGAAAACTGCACAGAATTGGCCGCTTCCGAGTATTCTGGTGCATAGAAACAGTGTTAACAAGTCCAAGAAGTTGAGCAGAGCGTAGATCTCGCTACTAAACTTGACACAACACCCCAATCTGAAGTAGAAGGTAGAGAGAGTCAAGAAAACATGAAAGGTTCAGAAGAAGCGGATTCTATTTCTGTTTCTAGTTCAGATGAGGGTATTGTTTTAGAGCACACTTGCGATGTTTCACCTGTGGATGACCAAGTTAGATCACCATCAAACGCAACCGTATCGATCTCTATGGGTATCCAAGGGGATGAAACAACAGGGAGTTGGGATATCGTGATCTTGGATGGGAATATCGCTACCTTGCCGTGGATTCTAATCTAGGCCAAGTGTATGCAAGTCAACATCCAAACGTTTACGCAGTGCCAACTCACGACAATGATCACCAGTATAGCAAATGCCTTGATTAGCTTTGCAGGGCCACAAAAAACATCAGCAGTGAACAACACACTGGCATACCAATTGGTTCAACAGACATGGGTGAATACAAGAATGGGTCTAATCGCGTCTCTGACTTTCGGGAGGCAGCGATCGTCTTCGGATACGTTGCTTCCGAAAGCACCAGGAGAGCAAAAGGATCGGAAATTTATTACAGACACATGTCTAGGAACATCATGACTCAATCAGCGTATCAAATAGTGGTCGTCAGTGTGCTGCAGTTTAGAGGTTCTACCATCTTTGGCTTCACTCATGGAGAAGTGGACACAACCACTTTTGTCCTACCGATATTTCTCCAAGTTAACATGATCATCGAGAGGAAGATCGAGGAGAAGAACATTTTCTCCGGCATTCGACCACACTTCATCTGGATTATAGCCGGGCTCATGGTTGCACCTTTCGTGTTGGTCAAAATTCTTGGTGGATCTTCAGAGACTGGATTGGGAACATTGGGCAATATGCGTTGCAATCGTTTGTTTCTTGGCCTCTCAGTGTCGTCGTCAAATTCGTGTCTGTCCGATTCTTCGTGGCACCCTACCGCCTGGCTGTTGCTCTGATCACGGTTGTGGTCGACCTATTGAAGTTACTAGGACACTGTATCAAATCAAAGGCCTCTCAACTTTCATTTTGGTAAATGTATTCCACTTCCATACAAGTGGTACGTAATTGTACATTAGTGACCCACTCTTTGTGCTAGTCTAATAAGCACATGTAATATATGGACTCGAACAAACACTGTGAAAAACAACTTGATTTCATTAATATTCTGGTCAACTCATCATGGTCTCGTGTACCCAAAATCCAAGAGGTTTCGGGTTCGAGTAGCACCTATGTGGGTTGTATTTACACATTGGTTATTGGTTGTTACATGTTATTATTAATGATTGTAATAGTTTGCATTTATCACTGTAGGAAAAAAGGAAAATCTAGGCGAAAGTCATATCGAAGCACAAGATCATCAATCAAGCGTACAAGTGGACACTATAGATTACAAATGCCATCCACCCGGATACCACATATTTCGTCTCGTTAATCAGGTGCATATATTTTTTACTGCAAAGAAAAACAAGTAAGTTCAGATCAATGAAAGCACAAATAATTAACATCCTGCTTGATCACTAAATATCAATTAACAAGTCTCAATATAATATTAAAATAGAGTTTTTTAATATCGTTAAAAAAATAATAAATGACATCTTCATACTCAATTGTCAAATATAAAAACGAAAACGAAATAAACGTCATACTAAATGCAGGAACAGTAAAATTCTTTTTTAAACATTATAATGAATCTACAACGTTGGATATCCACCCATTACCAAAAATGTTGTACTCTTCAATCTCGATCTTGTTCTTCTCCTTTTCATTTTTTTATCTTAGCTGAATAATTGAGTGGACTAATGATGCAGTCGTCAATCAGCAGTGCAAAATGTGATGTTTCCCCATTTTTTAAGAAAAATTATTAGGAAACGGTAGGAAATCAAAATTAGATGAGCACGAAAGTATATATAAATTAACATAAAAATGTTTTCAGTATCTACGAACTCACAAAAAATCTCAAAGTTCAGAAAAACGTTGAAAAAAATTTGTATAGATTATTTCAAAAATAATATTGAAAAGTCTATTCTTTGATCGAATAGAACAATACTATCTATTAGTTATAATTTGGAATAAATAAATTTGAGAAAAATAAATAGAGTACTTTGTGTTCACCGGTAATCTTGTATCATTTTTAAGGGATACTCAAGGATATAATATTAACCAACCAAGATAGAAATTCATGTTTACAGAAAAGAAAGGTTTAGGAGATGAAAATGGCAAATTATGTTATGGTATAAGCAACTATCATCCTCTCCACGGGCATATCTTATGTCGGAAAAATATTTAAAGTTTTGGTGAACGAAATCAGCTCGAAGGTTAACAGATCCAATCATGTGTAATGCAAACACAACAAATCGAGAACAGAGTAATGATAACTCAATTTTGGTTTGAGGAGCAGTTCAGATCTGATCAAGGTCAAAGTGCAGAACCGTTCAGATTAGGACTTTCAGTAGAACATATCAGCTCGGTTGAGAATAGAAAAGTGAATCAGATCAGAACAAGAACAAATCATAGCAAACTTCGAGATATAACTTGACAATTGTAGCAGTTGTGATTTTTGGCAAAATAGTACAATATGTCAGAGTTTAGCTCTATACGAGAATTGCTAAAAGAAAGAAAATTTAATGGAGTAGTAAGAAGCAAAGTACAAGTTTTTAATGGAGCAGTACAAAGCAACGACTTAGTCTTCCAAACATATTTATTACCGTTTGAATACGAAGAGTATAAAATGATGAAGACAAAGAACGCAACAAATATACAGAGACAAAGATAAGCAACAAAAAAACACAACTAGATAACACGTTGTGAAAGCTTATTCAAGCTCTTCATTATTTTTGTTTTACAGAAACTTTTTCATTGTTTCTATTTCATATCTTCTGTATCTATTTCAGTTGTGTGCTGAATAAAATAGGTTGTATATTAACAGATAATATTAGCAAAAAACCTTTCATTTTTGTTGACAACATGCGTGCTATTTAGACGAGATACTAGGAGTTCAGTTTGCGTGCTGTCGTGCTGAGTGGTTTAGGATACTTTATATCTTACTCAAAGTATTCTAGTGGATCCTTCAAATTTGGAAGAATCGGAGACATAGAAGATTGTTTTAACATCGACTCTCATCTGTTCTTTCATTTTTAGTTTTACAATTTGCTAGTTGATTGAGATATTTCCGAATTATATTTTTATTTCTCAAAAAGCATATTAGATTAAGTAATGGTGTCGGCTTCTAGCAGAGCTGATTCTAAAAATAGTTTTAATACAAAAATTTCCAAAAGAGTTTATTAACCCCTCTTACTTTGATATAGTGTGTTTAGATCCTATCATATTGTATCTCAGCACACGCACCCATATATCCAATTAAATGCGGTAATTAAGTGACCTTGTTTTTATTTTGCTTACTTAACTAAATTTAAACGAATATATGAAACTTCAATTTAAAGTTTTGGGACTACGATATGAGATAGATTCTAGTTGTTTGATTTCACTTCACTTTCATCTGTTCTGTTCCTGTCAAGTTTTGTAATGATTTATTGTAGTTTATAAGCCGACAACCTTTGAGTGTATAACTGAGTAGAATTATTATTGACAATTGATTTTGATATCCATACAAAATTCAGATATGAGAATATTATAAACGAAATTGAATCATTACTTTTTATAATGAAATTTATTCATACATTGATTTTTCAGAAAATGTAGCGACCCTTAAATCAATTTGTGACTCTGCGCATGAATATTTGTATAAAAAAAACTTAAAGCACTCAAAATACATAATCAACGTAATAGGAACAAATATAACATGAAACAAAGGACAGCTTCTATTATTGGTACGGATATTCAAAGCCCACGTTTGCAAAGTGAAACAGCAGTTTTATCCTGCGTGCACTTTTTTTTCCCATTTACCTACTTTATTCTATCGTCACCATCACAACTAGTTTATAGCGAGAACTCGTTGCATGGGTTGTACATAATAAGAAAAATCTGCAATATCCAAGTATACACAATGATGAATCGAACAACTACAGGTGATATTTTTATTAAAAGTTAGGATTCTGAAAATGGATTGGTAAATAGTTTTGCACAAAGTATAACGAAAAAGAATCTTAGGTTTCTTGGTTTGATTAATGGAGGGCTTTAAGTGCATGAAACTCGTGAATGGAGAACCCTCAGTTTCGTGTAGTACGAGGAACCTGTCCAGAGAACTTGATTCTTGGCGGGTATATTGCATTGGAAGAGGACATGCATTCTGATTTCATCTGCTTCAAAGACTTTTGAAACTACTCTAAAAATTCCATACAGTTGAATTCTCTCATGATCAAGGAATTATGTCGAGGCTCCGAGGAACGATTACTCGAGTCCCATCTTTCCGAGCGGTCGACATGCCAACAGACAGCAGCTCTCCGTTCAATGTTGACAAGGAAAAGCTGATGCAACTCGCTAAGAGCAAGAATCAGGATATGCTGAGGGAGCTTGGGGGTGTTGATGGGATCATATTGTCGCTTAAGACGCATGCCGACTATGGAATTCGTGGAGATGCTGCTGATCTTCGCAACCGGATTAACTTCTTTAACTCCAACTCTTCCAGAATTAGAGCTGTTGTTTATGGTTACCTAATGGCCACTTTGCGCAGCTTCAAGGATTATCAGTTTCTTTTCCTAGGTGCATGTGTTGTCTATCTTTTCATCGTTGGAGTTCGGTTGTATGGGTGGGACTATCAGTGGCAAGACACGGCGTATACCTGTGGCTTCTCATTCACCTTTCACTGTGATATCTGCAACGATTGAGAAAGCAGTTGAGCTTTATTTTGACAAGGCAATAAAAGGAAGCCAATTAGTTATAGCTTTGAGGAATGGTCTGGGACAACAGGTTCCTGTCTCAAGCATTCTGGTGGGAGATATTGCTCTTTTGAAAAAGGGGGACGAGATTCCAGCCGATGGACTTCTCTTGGAAGCATCCGGAGATCTGTCGCTTAAAACGGACGAATCAAACGACGGAAAGATCGTGGAAATTAGTTATTCCGAACCCTTCTTGCATGCCGGAGCCAAGGTGGTGGAAGGGCAGGCTAAAATGATGGTCACTAGTACTGTCGTGGGAACGGACATTGGTGGCGTCTATGAGATGACAGAGTTAAGAACTCAAATCAATTACCTCATCAGATTCTTGGAAATAATGAAATGGGTTCTTGCGTTGAGCTCCTTTCCAATTACAGTTTCCCGTTATTTCTCTGGGAAATCAAAACATGATAATGAGAATATATTGTTAATCCGTCAAACGACTTCTCTTGAAATCTCATATATAGTTGTACAGTATATTGCCGCAGCTGGTGTGATTTTCGTGGCCATGGATACCTCCAACTTTTCTTGGGCATTAAAGGTTTGTTTAGCTCATGCCATTAATATGATGGCAGCTTCTAATGTTATTGTGAGAAATCTTTCTTCCTGGGAGAGAATAGGACTTGGTGTTGCTACCATGAATGTGACTGGTGAACTTAATGCCTTGAAACAGTCAGTATCTTCAGAATTTCTATTTGCCCCACAGATTACGGAAGACAAGAAATCCTCCTCTCACATTTCCACAAATGTTCTCCCGTTGATTCAGCAGGGGATTGGTTTAAACACGACAGGAATTTCTAACCATTCACAAGGGAAATGCGAAATTAAGTTCTTAGGCAGTGCCAGTGAGAGAGCATTTTTATCTCATGCAGCTCTGAAATCAAAAATGGATTGGGAGAAGCTGATAAACGACTGTGCCATTGTCAAAGTTGAAAACTTGGGGAACCAAGGTAGAGTGATTCTGGTGAAAAGGGATGATTCTTTACTTGAGCACAGAAGAGGACCTGCTGAAATGATCGTAGCAATGTGTTGGGGCTATTATGACGATGTGGGAATCCTACGTCCTCTAAACGAAGACACGAGAAGCCTACTCCAGCAGAAACTTCAAAGCATGGAGTGTGATATCAGGACACAAGTCATCGCTCTTGCGTGTAGAGAGGTTCCTAACCGAGGGTTGAAAGATGATTCCAACTCGGACACGAATGAGGATTGCTACAACCTATTGGGATTTGTGGTTTTGATGGGGGCTAGTCAGGATGAGATAGTGCAAGATGTTGCTCAGGAATGCGGAAATGCTGGTCTGGATCTTAATTTCTTCCACGACAGGAATCTTCACAGTCCTGGGCAAACGGGAACAAACCGAGGCCAGGGGAATGAAATACTGGCACTGGGGAGGACTACTGGAGAAACTGAGGCAACAGAGTGTGGATGTGGCAATCAAAGTAAAGAAACAAGAGAAAGTTTCAAAGAGGTGAATCTTGATAATGGAACGGAGGACACTGAGCCTGGCGAAACAGAGATGAACCAAGTCTCACAGGACAGTCTCAGTCACGATGCTGATAATCACCCCTCGTCAGAGGCAACCGAATCAATCTCAGTGGCTATCCAAGGAGACGAAACGACGGCGACTTCAGATATCATTATATTGGATGGAAAAATCACCGGCTTATCTTTTACTTTAATGTGGGCTAAAGGTCTGTTACTCAACACCCGAGCATTTACTCAATTCCAGCTCACGATAATGATCGCCAGCATAGCGGACGCCTTCGTTCGCTTGGTGTCGCCAGTAAAAACAGCAGGACTGAACAAGACACTAGCATATGAAGTGGTTCAACAGATATGGGTGGGTACAGGAATGGGTTTGATCGCTGTTACTACGTTCGGACGACAGCGGCCCCGACCCTCGACTACTCTGCTGCAGAAGCCACCAGAGAAAGACAAGATGTGGATTATAACTGGGTACATGTTGAGGAACATAGCGACTCAGGCTGCCTATCAAATAACAGCCGCCAGCGTGCTACAGTTCAGAGGGTCTATTTTCGGCTTCGACAAACAAGGAACGGACACAGCCACTTTTGTCGTGCCCATATTTCTCCAAGCTCTCAACATGATCAGTGCGAGGAAGTTTGAGGAGAAGAACATTTTTTCCGGCACACGACCGTGGCTCATCTTGCTTCTGGCTGCGCTCACGGTTGTGCCTTTCGTATTGGTCGAAGTTCTTGCAAGAATCGGGTATTTTAGGAGATTGCAAGTGAAAGAATGGGCAATATGCATTACGATAGCATTGGCTTCATGGCCCGTCGGTTTTGCCGCCAAATTTGTGCCCGTCGGCTTGTTTGTGGTGCCGGTCCGCCTCGTTGCCGCCCCGATAATGGCAGTTGCCTACAGACTGGAGGAAGCGGGAAACCGGATCAGATCAACGGCCTCTAAATTTGCATTCTGGCTGCTTCCTTGTTTTCTTCGAAAAAAAAAGATATAAGTATTGATCATATTAATAGTTGAAACAAAGTAACTTCACAATACTGTACGGTCACTCACAATCCCACTATCCCCCACTAAAGTCAGTTTGATATTTTTTTCTTTTTCATATTCAGAATTTCTTCAGATAAAACATTTATGTTTGAGCCGGTTTTGTGGGATAATTAACTTAACATATAGTCGGTTTTAGGAACAATTTCATTTTTTGTTATTTTTGAATAAAATAATCAAATAGTAAATAAGCTATAAATGAGATCATAATTGTGAATTCATAATATCGCGATTGTGAGAAACCATAACTGCAATTTGAGTATTGGGCCAAATGTTCTATTTTCGGTTCGGTACACTTTGGGCTTGGAATTTATATGTTATGCGCTAGTGTAGTTATATTTAGCAAAGAATACCATGAAAATTCCAATTTTAAAAATTTTCAATTTCTAAGTGAGATTAATGAGAAAATTTTAAATATATATAATCACTTTTCTACCTGTTAATTTAATATATGAGATAATATTTTCAATAACTATAAATTGTAATGAGAATTTATTAGATTTAGGCTTTTTTTAAAATGTGTTTTATACAAACATTTGATTGATTCCTCTTATATTAAAACCTTATTACACATAAAATGAATGATCATTAATATTAGTTCAGAAAATGATATAAAATTCACTAGGCGCTAGTCGGGCGTTAGGCCAGTTCCTAGCGCCTAGGCGGGCGGGGACTAGGAGGTGTTAGGCGAATTACACGGACGCAACTGTTGTTCGTTCTTTGTTCTTAATCAGTTATTTTTGTCCTTAATCGGCTACTTCTAGGGCCAATATTTGTTTTTAATGGCTAAATGAGCCTTTTTTGGGCCATCTTTTTCTTGGCAAATAGGTCTGTTCTTTTTGGTTTTAAAATTTGAAACCCAAAGTTTGCACCTAGGTAATTTTCAGTTGTGCCTGAGCGCTTTTTGCGGCGGCTAAGCCGAGAAAGCGATCTCGCCGCTTAGGCCGGACGATCAGGCCTTTTTCGGTGCGTCTGACCTCCTCCTAGTGCCTAGGCGGCCGCTTAGACCGATTTTTATAACACTGGTTTAGAAAGATCAGTTCCTATATAAACAATCTATGATATGTCATTATGAAAAAAAAAAGAAGAAAAGGTAAACAAAATTTTTTATATGACGTTATAAATTAACAAAAGTATAAACGACACTGAATTTAATAATAATTTAATGGTTTATTTTAACATTAGTATAATAATTTTGTTTAGAACTTACAATAGATAGTTTACTTGAGATTTATTGTCATTATATATGTGTGCTCTATTAAATAAATAATGGTTTATGCTTTATAAAGACCATTATTTTGTCAATTTTTAATTAATATGTTTTAACTGTGTATTAAATTGTCGTTCCATTTCTTGCCATGTGAGGACCGAATTCCTTGGCAACAATGTGTACCGGGTAAATGATGTACCTGTGAGCGTGTTAGGAAACAACCTGAGCTTCAAGTTTGCAAAGTTATCCAGATTTGCCAACATCCCGCACTTAATGGTGAATCTGGCAATATGCTCCACTGTGGACTGCCCCTCTTCTCCATAAAACAAGCTGAAATCTGGATCCTCTAGGATAGGGGTTGTTGTGATCAATTATGTCAGGGTATGGTTTGTGGAACTCGAGACGACCAATCTCTCTCAATGCTGGTCCATATAATTCCTGTACAGTTTTCCTCACCATGTCAAATTGATTACACCAGCGTTCCTGTTTGGAGGAGGTGATTGTAGAATTGTGCCCCTCGAGTTTGATAAGCCCCATGATCAGTGTTGAATCCAGTGTTCCCAACTGGGAAACCCGTACCTTCCTCGTACAAAGCATGTTGATTCATGGGATTAGTCACACCATACGGCTGCTGGATTTGGGGCCTCGAATTTACACTTCCATTTCCTCTCACCACTGCGGGGCTCCTCTGAAAAAAATAGCTTCATCTCTTCGATGAGGAGGCATGTACCTTTCTTCCAGGCCTGGGGGAGTTGGGATAGAACGGCGAGTTTCGCCTGCTCTAGAACTCCCTGCGCCTTGCTCTATTCATTTGTGTTGAAACTCCCCTGACTTGTGGATTGGGTAGTGTGGCTTACCAATGCTTTCACGTAAGCCAGAATTCCTTCAGCCATAATTTTGGAAGCCTCCTCCATGTCAACAGCATTCTTCTCTGGAATTTCTTCTTGTGGTTCGACAGTTTGTTTGGCTGTTGTATGGCCATTGGAATGGCATTCAATACGATCCAACAAATTTTGAACCGACATCTCCTGATGTTCTTCATCTACCGGGAGTTCTTTCAATTCTGGCATGCTATCAACTTCTTTATTTTTGTCAGCTTGATCTCTTCTTTTAGGCGGCATATCGGAGTCCCATCGGACGTGCCGAATTTTGTTTATGTTAATTTAGCGAATTACTGGGCGTGCCAGGCGCTCGAGCGCCAATTCGTGAAAAAAGTGTAAACAATCTAACTTCTAAAATCAAACGAAAGCAGGAACTAAATTCGACCGTTAGTTCTAATCTCCTAAACAATATGACACCAAAACCAAAAGGGATTAAACTGAAATTGATAGGAATAAACTCCTGACATACTTTGTATTTTCAACAAAAAACGTAGTAAATTTACAATAGATCAGAATTAAAAAAAAATTAAAGATTGAAAGTTGAACATGAAGAATGCTAGTAGAAATTCTAATAAAAAGTAAGGACTTTGATTGCTGAATTTTGCAGAGAATTGTGCGGAAACTTGTGCAGTATTTTTGCTGGATTGTTGATGATGCTTCCTTTGATCGGTTGATTGTGATCTTTTTATCTTGTTATGGGGAGTCTCCTCTTTCTCACGTTTGCACGTCTTGGCCCATGTTTCCTCAGCTTCAACTGTTTTGGCGCTTACTTTGTTCCGTTTACAGAACGAGTTTTAATCGTCAATGGGCTTGGGCCTTTCAATGATTCAAACTTAGGTTTGGACCTTTTTAGTGGGCTAGTATATTTTTAGCACAAACAATATGATATACTGAAATTTATAAATACTCCTGAATATCAAGTTATTTAAACAAACATTAAATTATCTAAATTTCGTAATCATGTTTTAATCATCGGTCATTAACGCGTAATACACATACACCTTCCTATAAGTTAATAAAATATCACAATAACATATATATAATGTCATTCATAGCATAAGCAATGTCCCCTATTTCATATAGGAGTTAGAAACTAAATTAAATATTTAACATTGAGGGATGCCAATCTAACGAATGAATCTACCATTAATTATGCAAAAATCTTATTATTCAAAATTCAAAATATTATTTTGAAAAACGACTGGCATTTAATTTGTTTGTAAGTATTATTATATGCAAGAGATTATATAGCTTATCTATTATCATATCTATATCAACACATTGCCTTATATATATATATATATACAAGACAAAGTTAATTAATAGCTTGATGCCACTTCCAGCTATCATTCCTAAATGGAAATGTTTCAAAAACTAGCATGTGCGTTGTAAAATTAGCCTGAAAATTTCAGAGCAGATACTTATAGCTGAGGTATCTAATCTTTTTTTTTTTCCCAGTGCTCCTCTACGCTAACAGAGGCACAGTTTACTATTTTGATCAATCTTAGCTTGAACTTCTTTTTTATATTTTCTCGGATCCCAACGCTAATAAATATATATGATAAACACGTCTATGAATCCTCGTCCAAACATTATTGAGCATTTATTGATCGTCATTTTTCGATCCGTATTATTTCATTAAATGTTTTCCCGCAATAACAAGTATTGTTTACAACTGCACTGCACTCTAACACTTCAGATATTATGCTAAAAAGCATTTCTCTACGTCTCATTTGTCAAGTCATTGTCTCGAAAACTGCATTGTAAAACTTTTCTCCTGCTCCAGTTCTACTCTTGAATTGCTCCAAAATCAAACGATTATTTCTGAAAATTCATTATTTCAAATGCACGATTATTTCTGAAAATTCATTATTTCAAATGCACGATTATTTCTGAAAATTCATTATTTCAAATGCACGATTATTTCTGAAAATTCATTATTTCAAATGCACGATTATTTCTGAAAATTCATTATTTCAAATGCACGATTATTTCTGAAAATTCATTATTTCAAATGCACGATTATTTCTGAAAATTCATTATTTCAAATGCACGATTATTTCTGAAAATTCATTATTTCAAATGCACGATTATTTCTGAAAATTCATTATTTCAAATGCACGATTATTTCTGAAAATTCATTATTTCAAATGCACGATTATTTCTGAAAATTCATTATTTCAAATGCACGATTATTTCTGAAAATTCATTATTTCAAATGCACGATTATTTCTGAAAATTCATTATTTCAAATGCACGATTATTTCTGAAAATTCATTATTTCAAATGCACGATTATTTCTGAAAATTCATTATTTCAAATGCACGATTATTTCTGAAAATTCATTATTTCAAATGCATCAGGCGTAAAGATAGTTTGAGATTACTAATTAAAATGACTCATCAATCAGTAGAGGCAACAGAGAACTTATACGCATTGATCATCCAAAGAAGGATATGGCCCAAACGCTTGATATTTGATAGTATTACACATCCAGACATGATTCCTTTGTCTTCTTCAAGAAGATCACAAAATTCGATAAATTATATTGTTATTCTACACTTTATAAAGGACATTCATACACTTTTTACTGGCTGAATTGAGGAAAAAATAAAGAGGGGATAGAATTGTCAGAGGTAGGGCCTCATGTGAGGAAGGGGACACACTGACAATTTTAACAGATCTCGATGTTTAGGTTTAATTATTACAAGTATCTACCGGATGAGACAAATCAAGATTGCAAGCTTCACGACTCAGATTTCGGGCAGATGAACCGGCCCTTTTGTTATGTTTAAAGTCAACCCTCTTAAATGTGATGCACCAGAGATTCACTCACTGGTTTATATATCAAGTTTGAATCAGTTCAGAACAACGTTTCCTATTGTATCAGCCAAAAATAAAGGTCGTAAACCCCCAGATGATGGCCAGATATATATTCCTAACGTTGATTTTCAATCATTCAATACTCAGATTAAGTACATTTTTCATATTCTTCCGAAGGTTTTAAACCTTATGTACCGATGTATTTGCACATTGTTTGTATGGGATATATCCATAAACTTTGATTAATACTTGGATGGGACAATATTGATGCACACTGAATATCAAGCACTGAGTTTAGTAGACGCTATTCTGTCAAATTATAAAACCACATTATCTAATATCTCTAATAATGAGAGTATAATTATCCAACCAGTGCATTAATTGGTAATAAATCCCCAACAGAGCTATAACAATTTCAATATCGGAAAATGACGCATTAGAAGAACACAGAACTCAAAATACCATCCAATCTAATAATTGATGGTTTCCTACCAGTACCACGTTTCAAATTATACAAAGGTAAGATTTATATTGGAATCCAGTTTTCCAAGTTTGAGGAGAAAGTAAGATTATAGAAAGCTAAAATGACAAGTGCGAGCTCGAAAGATGCCAAGGGTGCTTCATTTTCAAATGAAGGACCAGAGGAGACGAAGGCGAATTAGCAATAGAAGAGGTTTCAATGTTAGACAAAAGAAAAAGATTCAAAGTTTCAAAAAAATTGGTGGCTAAATTAGAAAGGGGAAGCATGCTCCCAAGATTCCTGATGAGATGATCTTTATTCAAGTCTTCCAACATTTTCAAGTCATGAGAGCCCGAGTGAAGAGATTTTTGAGGTGATTAGATTTTGGGAGGGTCAACTAAATTACAGCAAAGCACTGCCATTGAAGAACAGAATGAATCAAATATGATACCAATCTCCTGTCTTTGAGACCCAAATAGACCGAGGAATATAACCATAACATAAGCTTCTTGGAGGTAATATCACTGCAGATCTAACTAACAGAGATTATAATCCTTAAAAATTTTGATAAGAGTTGAGGAAACTTGCACAATGGTACTCCAAACAATAAACCCGAGAATAAAGAATCTTGAAAACATGAGATTTGAGTGGAAATAAATCCCATCACCCAAAGAACACGAGAAGGAAAGTTTTCTTCAGCTGTTTTCACCAAAATGGAATGAAAAGCAGAACCTGTGAGTATCAGAAAATACAGCTCAGCAGATACATACATACATACATATAAATATACATATGTAGCATAAACTTTGACAACAAAATCCAGTTGACTTCAAAAAGGGATTCGTCGCTTACCTTCCCCAAGAAGGAACCCTAGATAGTTTTAGGGCAGCCATTTCACACCAGTAAGGCCGAAGAATTCGGGGTTCTTTTCGTGCAACCGGCATCAGATGAAGCTACCACATGATCTGATCTTTCCATAGCAAAGCAGGAAAATTTAGATCATGCTGGCAGCTTCAGCAAATACTATCGCACGGTCAAAAGAATTTATGAAAAAAAGTTCTTGTTTTAAGCCAGAGAAAAAGAGAGAGCCCTATAACAAACATGGGTTTTTCTTCATTTCTTGCAGAAGATTTTTGGCTGGAGGAGAAGAGTGGCAAATGGGGATATAAATACAGGTCAGAAATAAGAGGACAATTAAAGGGGAATATGGATTTTTGGTGGATAAATAAAAGATAAGAGATTGGTGAAGGAAAAGATGCGGGAAACTATATATTCTAATAAGAACTAAAAACAATAAATTCTTTGGGTGGTCCATGTATTGAGGCAAATTGAATATTGTCACGCCTCCACCTCCAACATGCAGAGAGCAGAAAGATTAGTGAGTTTTTCTATGATTTGTAAAGAGTATTTATTAACTTTTAGGGTTGGGCGACGGGGCGAGTGGGGACCCTTCTTTATTTTCTTTTCCCTCTAAATCTTATGGTGTAGTCTAATCTAATCCTATCAATTCAATGGCTAAATATGTATTGAAAACTATTTTTATGTTGTTTCAAGCAAAAAAGATTGGTCCAATGATAACCATCTTCTGTAGTAATATCGTCAGTATATCTCATGTTTTATTACATTTATGCTTCCAAACATTTTAGGTGGTCTGTGTATCTGTGATGATAGAGTAATTTTTAATCATTGTATGAATTATAAATGTATGTAATTTATATAAATTCATTAATTATACATTGTTTCGTATATAAATCAAGGGTGGATCGAGCATTGGATAAGCTTCTTTTCGACTACATCAAATGCTATCTTGCATATATTTTTGTAGTACTAGAGATCTTCATAAATATTCCTACGAAATCGTCTCACGGTTCAATTTCGGAAATATAGTTAAACACGATATTGATTGTATGACAAATATACTTTTATTGTTATGAACAATCTCATAGAACCTATTTATTATGAATTCGGAACCATAATCAACGATGAGTGAGATAGTGATCTTATGAGTCTAACCTTTTATTAGTCTCATCGATCATATTTCAAGAAACACAGACAAAATTGCTCTCTCGGTATTGAACGTGTCCCGAATGTTTGTCATAGAACTAAAAAGATATTGGTATAGAAAATCCATATAATATTTAGGTAAAGTTAGACCATAATTCACAAATAGAATCCAAACCTGAAAACTTAGGTACATAAGTAGGAGATTTATCAAATTTATTATGCACTCTAATAGTTTGTGCAGCCCATGTGAAATCACAATGATATATGATTTAGATATTGATCATGTTGATCACATAAATTTATTAAATAACTTGAATTTAACGTTTTCGTCAAAAGTAGTTTAACTACTTTCATGTGATAACGTGAAAAGGATATTGCATATGGTTAAATGGAATGGCCAATTTCAAAATTTTACAAGCCCATAAAATAAACTTAAGTTGATGTTAGTCTCAATTAGCGGTAGTTCCGAGAAATGGCCTGAAGCAACATATTCTTGTATCAAGCGTTCTAGTTGGAGATGTGGCTCTGTTGAATACAGGGGGTGAGGTTCCGGCTGATGGACTTGTATTGGAGGCATATGGAGATCAGTCAATGAAACTGACCGAATCCGACGTTGGAAAGAGAGTGGAAACTAGTAGTTTCGGTCCATTCTTGTGTGCTGGAGCCAAGGTGGTGGAAGGAGAAGGAATGATTGTTACTAGTGTTGTTGCTGGAAAGGACTTGGGTGGTCTCTATGAGATCACAAAGTTTGGAGCTGAAATCAATCAGCTGCTGAAGTTATTGGAGATACTGAAATTGGTTCTTGCAGCTGTCTCGCTTCTGATTTCGCTTTACCGCTATTTCTCTGGAATCGCGGCAGATGATGATGGGGATAGACTCTTTAATCCTAAGCCTATGAGTCCTCTCCAAGTTCAATATATGATTGCGGAGTACATAGTTGAAATCAGCGTGATATTCGTTGCCATGGATACCTCCAACTTTGTTGGGACATTGAAGATTTGTTTTGCTCATGCTGTTAACGAGGTGGCGGCTTGCAATGTTATTGTCAGGAGCCTCCCTTCGTGGGGGAGAATAGGACTTGGTGGTGCCACCATAAATGTAAGTGATGAATTTAATGCCTCGAACCGGCTAATAACTTTAGAGTTTCTATTTGTCCCGCAAATTAAGAAAGACAAGAAAACCTCCTCTAGCATTGTCTCCGAGGTTGCTGAACTGATTCGGCAGAGGACCGATTTAAATACGACAGGGATTTATAACCATTTACAGATAAAGTGCACTTAAGTTCTCAGGCAGTCCCAGTGAGAGAGCATTTCTATCTCGAGAAGCTCTTGAATCAGACATGGAATGGGAGAAACTGATAAATAACACCGCCATTGTCAAAATTGAAGAAATGGATAATGAGGGTAGAGTGGTTTCGGTGGAAAAATATGGTTCTTCACTTAAGTACATAAGGGGTCCTGCTGCAATGATCTTACCAAAGTATCTCGGATATTATGATGGTATTGAAACCCTACATTCTCTAGACGAAGATAAATGACGTTTACTCGAGCAGGGACTACAAATTATGATCTCCGATGGTAGTGTCCGAATCATTGCTCTCGCATGTCCATTACGGGATTCGTGGGGACGCTGCTGACCAGCGCAGCCGCATCAAATTTTTCGCATCCAACTCGTAAAAAATCAGAGGCCTTGTCACTAGGCTCCTGCTGGCCGCACTGTACGCCTTCCAAGAATTGGACTCCCTTTTCCTATGTGCCGCTTGTGTGTATCTTGCTATTGTCGGCCTCATGTTGTATGGCCGGACCTACGGATGCAAAGAAGGGTGTACAACTTTATGTTTGATATAATGTTCTCTGTTGTATCTGGTACCATTAATCTAACTGTTGGGGCTTATTTTGTTAACTGTTGAATACAGGGGGTGAGGTTCCGGCTGATGGACTTGTATTGGAGGCATATGGAGATCAGTCAATGAAACTGACCGAATCCGACGTTGGAAAGAGAGTGGAAAATAGTAGTTTCGGTCCATTCTTGTGTGCTGGAATGAAGGTGGTGGAAGGGAGAGGAAAAATGATTGTTACTAGTGTTGTTGCTGGAAAGGACTTGGGTGGCCTCTATGAGATCACAAAATTAGGAGCTGAAGTCAATCAGGTGCTGAAGTTGTTGGAGATAATGAAATTGGTTCTTGCAGCTTTCTCGCTTCTGATTTCGGTTTACCGCTATTTCTCTGGAATCGCGGCAGATGATCATGGGGATAGACTCTTTAATCCTAAGCCTATGAGTCCTCTCCAAGTTCAATATATGATTGCGGAGTACATAGTTGCAATCAACGTGATATTCGTTGCCATGGATACCTCCAACTTTTTCGGGGCATTGAAGATTTGTTTTGCTCATGCTATTAACGAGATGGCGGCTTGAAATGTTATTGTCAGGAGCCTCCCTTCGTGGAAGAGAATAGGACTTGGTGGTGCCACCATAAATGTTATTGATGAATTTAATGTCTCGAACCGGCTAATAACTTCAGAGTTTCTATTTGTCCCACAAATTACGGAAGACAAGAAAGCCTCCTCTAGCTTTGTCTCCGAGGTTGCTGGACTGATTCGGCAGAGGATCGGTTTAAATACGACCGGGAATTCTAACAATTTACAGAGAAAGTGCAAACTCAAGTTCTTAGGCAGTCCCCTTGAGAGAGCATTTTATGTCGAGAAGCTCTTGAATCAGACATGGAATGGGAGAAACTGATAAATGACACTGCCATTGTCAAAATTGAAGAAATGAAGAATGAGGGTAGAGTGGTTTCGGTGGAAAAAGATGGTTCTTCACTTAAGTACATAAGGGGTCCTGCTGCAATGATCTTACCAAAGTGTCTCAGATATTTTGATGGTATTGGAACCCTACATTCTCTAGACGAAGATATGACGGTTACTCGAGCAGGGACTACAACTTATGATCTCCGATGGTAGTGTCCGAATCATTGCTCTCGCATGTCCATTACGGGATTCGTGGGGACGCTGCTGACCAGCGCGGCCGCATCAAATTTTTCGCACCCAACTCGTAAAAAATCATAGGTCCTGTCACTAGGCTCCTGCTGGTCGCACTATACGCCTTCAAAGAATTGGACTCCCTTTTACTATGTGCCGCTTGTGTGTATCTTGCTATTGTCGGCCTCATGTTGTATGGCCGGACCTACGAATGGAAAGAAGCGTGTACAACTTTATGTTTGATATAATGTTCTCTGTTGTATCTGGTACCATTAATCTAACTGTTGGGGCTTATTTTGTTAAGGCGGTACGAGAAAGCCAATTAGTGGTAGTTCTGAGAAATGGCCTGAAGCAACATATTCATGTATCAAGCGTTCTGGTTGGAGATGTGGCTCTATGGAATACAGGGGACGAGGTTCCGGATGATGGAATTTTATTGGAGGCATATGGAGATCAGTCAATGAAACTGACCGAATCCGACGTTGGAAAGAGAGTGGAAACTAATAGTTTCGGTCCATTCTTGTGTGCTGGAATGAAGGTGGTGGAAGGGAGAGGAAAAATGATTGTTATTAGTGTTGTTGCTGGAAAGGACTTGGGTGGCCTCTATGAGATCACAAAGTTAGGAGTTGAAGTCAATCAGTTGCTGAAGTTGTTGGAGATAATGAAATGGGTTCTTGCAGCTTTCTCGCTTCTGATTTCGATTTATCGCTATTTCTCTGTAATTGCGACAGATGATGATGGGGATAGACTCTTTAATCCTAAGCCTACGAGTCCTCTCCAAGTTCAATATATAATTGCGGAGTACATAGTAGAAAAGCGTGATATTCGTTGCAATGGATACCTCCAACTTTGTTGGGACAATGAAGATTTGTTTTGCTCATGCCATTAACGAGATGGCGGCTTGAAATGTTATTGTCAGTAGCCTCCCTTCGTGGAAGAGAATAGGACTTTGTGGTGCCACCATAAATGTTATTGATGAATTTAATGTCTCGAACCGGCTAATAACTTCAGAGTTTTATTTGTCCCGCAAATTACGGAAGACAAAAAAGCCTCCTCTAGCTTTGTCTCCGAGGTTGCTGGACTGATTCGGCAGAGGATCGGTTTAAATACGACAGGGATTTCTAACAATTTACAGAGAAAGTACAAACTTAAGTTATCAGGCAGTCCCAGTGAGAGAGCATTTTATCTCGAGAAGCTCTTGAATCAGACATGGAATGGGAGAAACTGATAAATGACACTGCCATTGTCAAAATTTAAGAAATGGAGAATGAGGGTAGAGTGGTTTCGGTGGAAAAAGATGGTTCTTCACTTAAGTACATAAGGGATCCTGCTACAATGATCTTACCAAAGTGTCTCGGATATTATGATGGTATTGGAACCCTACATTCTCCAGACGAAGATAAAGGACATTTACTCGAGCAGGGACTACAACTTATAATGTCCGAATCATTGCTCTCTCATTTCCATTACGGGATTCGTGGGGACGCTGCTGACCAGCGCGGCCGCATCAAATTTTTCGCATCCAACTCGTAAAAAATCATAGGTCCTGTCACTAGGCTCCTGCTGGTCGCACTATACGCCTTCAAAGAATTGGACTCCCTTTTCCTATGTGCCGCTTGTGTGTATCTTGCTATTGTCGGCCTCATGTTGTATGGCTGGACCTACGAATGGAAAGAAGCGTGTACAATTTTATGTTTGATATAATGTTCTCTGTTGTATCTGGTACCATTAATCTAACTGTTGGGGCTTATTTTGTTAAGGCGGTACGAGAAAGCCAATTAGTGGTAGTTCTGAGAAATGGCTTGAAGCAACATATTCATGTATCAAGCGTTCTGGTTGGAGATGTGGCTCTGTGGAATACAGGGGACGAGGTTCCGGATGATGGACTTGTATTGGAGGCATATGGAGATCAGTCAATGAAACTGACCGAATCCGACGTTGGAAAGAGAGTGGAAAATAGTAGTTTCGGTCCATTCTTGTGTGCTGGAGTGAAGGTGGTGGAAGGGAGAGGGAAAATGATTGTTACTAGTGTTGTTGCTGGAAAGGACTTGGGTGGCCTCTATGAGATCACAAAGTTAGGAGTTGAAGTCAATCAGTTGCTGAAGTTGTTGGAGATAATGAAATGGGTTCTTGCAGCTTTCTCGCTTCTGATTTCGATTTACCGCTATTTCTCTGTAATCGCGGCAGATGATGATGGGGATAGACTCTTTAATCCTAAGCCTACGAGTCCTCTCCAAGTTCAATATATGATTGCGGAGTACATTGTTGCAATCAGCGTGATATTCGTTGCCATGGATACCTCCAACTTTGTCGCGGCATTGAAGATTTGTTTTGCTCATGCTGTTAACGAGATGGCGGCTTGAAATGTTATTGTCTGGAGCCTCCCTTCGTGGGAGAGAATAGGACTTGGTGGTGCCACCATAAATGTAATTGATGAATTTAATGCCTCGAACCGGCTAATAATTTCAGAGTTTATATTTGTCCCGCAAATTACGGAAGACAAGAAAGCCTCCTCTAGCTTTGTCTCCGAGGTTGCTGGACTGATTCGGCAGAGGACCGATTTAAATACGACAGGGATTTCTAACAATTTACCGAGAAAGTGCAAACTTAAGTTCTCAGGCAGTCCCAGTGAGAGAGCATTTTATCTCGAGAAGCTCTTGAATCAGACATGGAATGGGAGAAACTGATAAATGACACTGCCATAGTCAAAATTGAAGAAATGGAGAATGAGGGTAGAGTTGTTTCGGTGAAAAAAGCTGGTTCTTCACTTAAGTACATAAGGGGTCCTGCTACAATGATCTTATCAAAGTGTCTCAGATATTATGATGCTATTGGAACCCTACATTCTCTAGACGAAGATAAAGGACGTTTACTCGAGCAGGGACTACAAATTATGATCTCCGATGGTAGTGTCCGAATCATTGCTCTCGCATGTCCATTACGGGATTCGTGGGGACGCTGCTGACCAGCGCAGCCGCATCAAATTTTTCGCATCCAACTCGTAAAAAATCAGAGGCCTTGTCACTAGGCTCCTGCTGGCCGCACTGTACGCCTTCCAAGAATTGGACTCCCTTTTCCTATGTGCCGCTTGTGTGTATCTTGCTATTGTCGGCCTCATGTTGTATGGCCGGACCTACGGATGCCAAGAAGGGTGTACAACTTTATGTTTGATATAATGTTCTCTGTTGTATCTGGGACCATTAATCTAACTGTTGGGGCTTATTTTGTTAACGTGGTACGAGGAAGCCAATTAGGGTTCTTGCATCTTTCTCGCTTTTGATTTCTCTTTACCACTATTTCTCTGGAATAGCGGTAGTTGATGATGGGGATAGACTCTTTAATCCTAAGCCAACGAGTCCTCTCCAAGTTCAATATATGATTGTGGAGTACATAGTTGCAATCAACCTGATATTCGTTTCCATGGATACCTCCAACTTTGTCGGGGCATTGAAGACATGCTGTTAACGAGATGGCGGCTTGCATATTGTCAGGAGCCTCCCTTTGTGGGAGAGAATAGGACTTGGTGGTGCCACCATAAATGTAAGTGATGAATTTAATGCCTCGAACCAGCTAATAACTTCAGAGTTTCTATTTGTCCCGTAAATTACGGAAGACAAGAAAGCCTCCTATAGCTTTGTCTCCGAGGGTGCTGAACTGATTCGGTAAGAGGATCGGTTTAAATGACGAAAATAATATTATGATGGTATTGGAACCCTACATTCTCTAGACGAAGATAAACGACGTTTGCTCGAGCAGGGACTACAACTTATGATCTCCGATGGTAGTGTCGAATCATTGCTCTCGCGTATAGACAGGTTTTTGACCCAGAGCTGAGCTACTCGAAGGAGAATTAAGATTGCTACAATCTATTGGGATTTGTGATTTTGAAGGAAGTTTATCAAGATGTGTTAGTGCGGGATATCGTTAAGAGGTGCCAAGATGTTGGGATACATGTTAATGCATCTCACGGAAGGAATACTGAACCTGAGGAAATAGGAACAAGCCAAGATGATTCAACAGTGTGTAATGGAAGTGAAAAACCAATACAAAAACTGGACCAATGTTTTCTACGGCTTATATTGTATATCTCTTGCTGATGCAAAACAAGATTCACATAAACAAGGAAATTAAAGTGCATGTCATATGTCCAAAAACGTCTTGCCTACGTAGCAGCAATCCATGTACAAATTGAATTGATTGTCCAAAAATATGGGAAACAATACAAATAACTTAAATATATCTTTTATAAGTACTATTATGAATTGTTTTTCAAAGAAAAACTTCTAACGAAGGAATCATATTCTGTCACCCTCAAATTATACCATTTTTAAAAACTGAGAATTCTGAGCATACACTTATATTTTTGGTAGGAATGTTACCGAATCATGCTGAGCATAACTTTTGAATATTTGATTACAAGATTATTGCGAATTTTTATTGAGTCTAAACAAATATAATAAATTTATATATTCATTAAAAACTAATTATAAAATTTGAAAGTGTATATATACTATCATTATTATAAATTCCAGTTAATCTTAATAATTTTCAATAGATTTTTCTGTATATTTATTAATGTGTACACACGTATAATCTATAAATCAGAGTTGACTCATGAAGCTCGTTCACGAGCCCAAAAGTCGAATATCGTAAAGTTTAAGTTTATTTGTTTATCTTAATGATTCTTATTAAATAAACCTTGAACGAGTTTTTACCATATCGAGCCTTTAATGACTTGCCAGTAGGGATGACAATTTTCCCCGTGGATTTGGGGTCCACGGGGAAAAACCGAAATTGGGCGGATATGAGGAATATTTTATATCCCCGAATCAAATGGGGATGAAGATGGTAATAGCATCCCCATCTCCGAAATCCCCGAACCCGCCTCGATAACGTGTGTATATATATATAATAAAAATAATATTACTATTATTATTTAATAAAAATCATATACTATTCTTATTTCATACATATTTAGACGAATAAAAATCTTACAAACTACATGATAATCTAATAACATTTATATGCATACATACATATATATATATATACAAATCCCCGACCCCGCCTCGATAACGTGTGTATATATATATAATAAAAATAATATTACTATTATTATTTAATAAAAATCATATACTATTCTTATTTCATACATATTTAGACGAATAAAAATCTTACAAACTACATGATAATCTAATAACATTTATATGCATACATACATATATATATATATACTTTATCAGGTAAAATATTTTATCCGTTTGATCCTACATCAACTAGTTCGTTCGGAAGCTTCTTTTTTTCGGAAGAAGATCTGATATATCCGATCTTTATATTTCTTTGTTGTCTTCATCCGCAGATAATTTAAGTGTGAACTTCCTTGAAAATCTTATGTTATTTCACCAAAATATAGATCGAACATGTACGATACAAATCTTGTCATTATTTTCGACAAAATTTTTGTACTGTTTTTCTTTAAAAACTAATATTGTAATAATATTTAACAAATTTTGTATTATGGACAATCATTTCATCAATAACTTGACCATGTAATAATTCCTCTTTCCCCTTTTTTAAAACAGATTACGACAAAACAAAATCACTTACTAAAACAAAATAAAATCCCATGGCGAATTACTAAAAATGAATCAGTAAAGAAAAATTATAAAGAAAAAGAGAATCACTTTTCTAGCAATTTTAGAAAAAAGGCAAATGCATGCGCTGAGTGAGCATTGTTCCAGGTGGAAGCAATGCAGAATTAGGTATTGTTTCTTCCATTTTGGCCCTCCCCCCACTTTGTGTGTTTGTGTGTGTCTCTGTGTGTGTGTATATATATATATATATATATACATGCGCTGAGTAAAATACATCTGTAACAGAGACTCACAGCCGCAAGTCTCCATCTGAAGAATAGGCATATGCAAAGAAAATTAATATCTATTCCATTCGACTGGATATATAAACAAACTGAACTACAATGCCAAGACGAAGAAGGAATGCGGCGAGACAAGAAGGTGACAGGTTGCAGCAGCGGCCGCAGCAAGAAACGTCCACTCGGAAGGAGTCGGCGGCGGGGGATGATGACTCAACAGCCGCGGTGGTGTCGCCTATACCAGCTTCTCTGTCCTCTCCTTCAGTTCCAATCACCACGAACTTAGATCGTTTCATCAAATCTGTTTCTCCCCTTGTTCCAATGCAAATTCTCTCAGTGGTATAACTAATGAACGGATCGTTCTTGTTTAATTTTTTCTCCTTTCTTTTGGGGTAAAATAATGAAACGATAAAATTAATAAATATTTCACCTTTTTTATAGAATAAAATTACGAAATGATAAAAGAGGTTTTCCATATATGCGCGGTAATGTTTGGTTTTGTTGTCCTCATGTTGTGATTTTACTCTGGGAAATGTTTTCTTGAAATACTTATTTATTACAATTTTTTTTTTGTATTTTTCGAAGTTGCAAGGATTTGAGTCTCTTTCAAAACCTACGCAAATGAGAATGGCATTGATTTTTTTTACTTTGTAATAGATTTATTTGTATAGTAATTTTTAAATATTTTGTTCAATGCACATTTAAAAAAGTCCCTGGTCCGAGGGTGTTTTTGGAGTACTTAAACTTGTTAATTTGCGGGGAGGTAATAGAAGTATTTTGTAACCCAAAACTATGTTGGCGCCGATCAATCTCGACGTTTTAAACTATTATTTTATCGTCCTTAAAAAGGTTTGTAAAATTGTAGCTGATTTGGAAGATTGTGTTTTAGTTGTTTTTTAAAGTTCATTAGATATCTTTCTTAATATTTCAATTGTAGTTATTTTGTCTGAATTTTGGAATATTTGTAAATTCGTTATGAAAACGTTATCGACGTCGGAATTAAAAAAAAAAGTAGTTAATAAACTACAAAATAATAACCTTTTGGATGCTCACAGGTTAATTCAAATGGATCAAGAAAGGATTCTCACACTTTCTTCCGCTTGGAGGACGTATGGGAATCTTTCCATGAGTGGAGTGTTTATGGAGTCGGAGTACCATTATTGCTGAATGCCAAGGACTCTATTGAACAATTTTATGTTCCATATTTATCTGGAATACAGTTGTACAAAGATACTTCGAGACATTCTTCCCAGATTAGGTTAGTTTGAATTAAATCTCCATCCTTTTAATTAGTTGGTTTTAAAACCGGACCCACTGTTTGATTGGGAAACGGTAGTTGGTCTGATCCGGTTAAGATGATATAACCGTTTTGTCGATTCAAAACCGTTTTTTCTTATTATGTAATATGTAAAACTAATATTTGATTGTATATTTTTATAGCTACAAGAATTGAACCAATAAATATACTTTTGTCTATTATATATATATATTTTTTTTTCTAAGAATTTTTAAAATTTAAAACATATTATTCATTATATTATATTAATATTTTATTAATATACAGTATTCTGTTCGACCATCTGGTGGAACCGGTTGAACCATTTTTAAAAACTAGATCTGTTCGGTTATAAGAACATTGATGGCCATGCTTTAAGTACATATATGCACTCCATTTTAGTTAATGATGCATAATTGGTGATCTAAGGTGCATGTTCCAAGGTAACCTTAATATTTAGACCATGATTTTTTGGTTGTATTATTAGTCATAATAAGGTTTTCTTGTTATTCACCATTACTACATTTAATTTTATTTAAAGTCTAACTGTTTAAAGCTTTATTTTCTGTGTTCTCAGCGACTTCGAAGAAGGGAATGATGCTGAACTACACAACGCGGAACACAGTGACATTTCTGGTTGCAATACCAGAGCAGATGATGAATCTGTCTCTGGTTCAACTGCCAAGTTCGGTTCATCTAGAACACCTTTCTTCCAATATTTCGAATATGAACCACCACATTTTCGACTCCCACTCACAGACAAGGTAAAACATTGACATGTTTCCAATTGCAAGACCTGAAAATTTAATTATTTATATCTAAAAAAATATTTCACCGCTACCTATGCAGATATGGGAATTTGCATCTCAATATCCCGAGTTGGTCACGAGCCGGAGTTGCGATTTACTTCCAAGTAGTTGGATTTGTGTAGCTTGGTATGGCCTTTGCAGGAATATATAACTCTAGCACTGGTTGTTGAGGTTGATAAATTATATATGGTTAAGACGAAGGAGTTACATGCATTTTCTTGCAGGTATCCTATTTATCGAATACCTGTCGTCCCAACGCTACAACATTCGGAAGCATCTTTTCTAACTTTCTATTCCTTGTCTACCCAATGTGAGACTGCATATTCTTCTTTCTTTCTTTATTTCTAATTCTTTCTTCTTATATTTTATGTGTGCATGCCACTTGCATGCAAATCTTTGTGGATCCTAGATTATGAAATTATTGAACTGAAATAGTACAATATTATTTATGTCAGCTGATACAACAAGAGTGCACAACGATGGGGATCCAGCCAACAGATATCAATTGCCTGTGTTTGGTCTTGTTCCGAGCAGCTCTGGGACCCAAGAACTTGAGCAAGAAAGCTCTTTTCTGCAGGCTGCAGAAGATTGGCTCCGACAGCATAATATTATTCTTCCAGATTATCGGTTTTTTCGTGCTGACGGCCATTATAGGAGATGATGAGAGAATACAAAATTGTCGATCAATTAGCTGTTAGTTAACAAAATGTTGTAGTTGTTATACTCGAACATCTTCAGAATTTCATAAATTTGAGTTGTAACCTTCTGTACACGTACGCCAGCAAACGAAAGTAGTGCATTATTCGTGCAAACAAAAATTCATGTAGTATTTGATAAAGAGAAACGTGCATTGTTTGTGCTTAAAATTATTTTGTATTTTGTTGAGAACTGTTACGTTCTTAAACGTGACAATATCATTACACACTTCAAAATTGACCAAAAAATTGAATTGAGTGTAATATTTCATAATGTGCTTTGGATTAATTTTACATAAAAAATGTGTTCCGAGAAGTTAATTTAAATGTGTCATATATATAGTTAATGAAAACATTTAGATATGGTTTCTTAGAGTAGATTAATTATTAAAAAGTACGTATAATCTTTGACATGGTTGTAACTTGGTTTTGGAGAGTTCAATGGTTTTTATGGTGGCGAAAAAAATATTGATAAAATTCGTAAGTGCCAATATGAGTGTTCTCCTTTTACCATATGTCATGTGTTGGAATCGAAAAACCGGAACAGATCGTGCGATGCATTCTAGCGAAACAGCACAGACAAAGACACGCAATATGGACCAGATCACGTACGTCGTGCAAGGGGGACAGCATGGAGTACGCGTTTCAAATGCAATTTAATAAAACAGCACACACTGTCGGCTGTGCTCTGAAATCACTTTGGAGCTGCAATAGCTACATGTTCTTGAAAGGTTTGAACAACGAGAGTATATGAAGTCTGGTCTAAAAAACCAGACAGAAAATATGTGACATACTCTCTGTAAATGAAACTTAAAATCGATTTAAAAACATGAATGGAGAAAGGAGTGAATATGCATCGGATTTGTTTCTGAAAGTTCGAAGGCAGCGCCTTCTACGTCTCTCTTTCTTCCAAACTGGAATTATTCACTAGTAGACTTTGATCTATACAACCCATTGTACAAACCTACCTCAGTGGCTTATCCACTGTCCAAACTGAGACTCCTAGTCTTAACATTCTATGCACTTTTTTAACGTCTCTTTGCGAAGACTATATTTGAATTGATTTTGATTTTCACATTCGCTCAGCTATCTGATACATTCATCTCTCATATATTGTGACTGTATATGTGTGTGTTATGACTAATCTATTTCAGCCCAGCTCTCACAAATCACCTTGCACACATCGTCTTCTTCATGATTTTCTGGGCATTAGGATGATATCTGCTGCTGGTGCACAGCTTGATATTCTTTCTAGTCCAAACTGGCACTCTGTCCACACATACAGCTCGAGAGCCTCTTATCCTCTCGTTCTACTCTCTTTTTCTTTGTCGTCAGTTCAGATTGTATATATAGTCTCGTTGTAAAGCTTTTGTAAAGTTTCTGGCATTGATATCCTTGTCGTTCTTTCTTCGTACAAGAGTAGATGAGACTATTTATTATCTTTGACTGCTCTGAACTAACTTAGACATATTGGAGCACATCGGTTTGAACCTCTCTGATCTGTCTGAGTAAAGTTTGTTCAAACTACTTTGTCCGTTCTGAACTGGTAGCCTATACAGATATGATATTGACTCCGCTATGATCTGTTCTTTTCAATTAAGTTCTTGTCTTCTTATGTGAACTGATCTATTGTAAAGCTCCAATCTGATCTGCACATAGAACTGCACTGCTCTTGTTCTGTGAGCAGTTGACAAAACCGTTGGTGTCATCAATCCAACAATAGAACCACTTGAAACGGGGCAGAAACGGGTATGGGCCAAATAACTGGAAATTAAGTTTCTGGGCTACTGAAACGTATAAAAGGGAACTGGAATTTTCAGAAGAAAAAGCAGACTACATACTCACTCTCATAACCGGGCTTATAAGTGGAAATACTCTGAAAACAGAAGGCACTAATCTGGAGAAGAAGAAACAGTGGAGAAGCAGTGATCAAGAACTTGTACCTGCAGTGTAGAAAGGTTCTGGTGATCAATTGCTTGTGGTTATCTTGTAATCAGATAAGTGTTCTTGTACTGCAAGGGTAGTAGCTTAAATCTGTACTCTTGTGATCAATAAAAGACATCAATCTTTCCCTTCCGTGGATGTAGATCATCTTGATCGAACCACGTAAATTGATGTTGATTTATTTTCTGTTTGTGTGCATGCATATATTCTGGAATCAAGAAATCTGTTATATAATGCTTGCATAACAGAACATAATAAGACTAAATCAAACTGTGTTGCTTATCACCATCAAGTTTCTTGAACAATTACACAACATGTTCACGTCGTCTCTGCTCATTTCTCCTCTGTTTTGTCCTGATTTGATTCGCTATGCTCTGTTCAATTCATCTGCTATGTGTTTCTAATCTGAACTAAACTACTCTGTTCTATTCTGCTCTGAACTGTTCTTATCTGAATCACTTCTCTAAACTGATCTTATTTGTTCTAAACTTCTCTGTTCAGAACTATTCTGCTCTACTCTGTTCTACTCAAGTAAACTGATGTGTTCTAATCTGAACTATCTGAACTATTCTGTTCTATCTGTTCTAAACTGATCTGTTCTGTTCTTTGTGCTCATCTGTTAATATCCGAACTGATTCGTGTATGTATTGATCTGTTCTGAACTGATCTGAACCTATTCACTGCTCTGATCTGATGTTCACTTCTCAGCTGACCTGAAGTGTTCTTGACTGAACTGATCTTATCGACTCTTAATTGATATGCACTTCTTCTCAACTGAGCTCGTTCTTCACTTATACTGTACAGTTCTTCACTCCTCAGCTTTTCTGATATGATATGCTTCCAGCGAGATCTGAAAACTCAATTAAACAGTTAGAAACAAAATACCAAGTTTTGTGTTTATCAAAATTATGATTTGATCTGTTTCTAAATCCAACAATCTCCCTTTTTTTATTAACACAAAACTTGGATAAACAGAATGGAAACTGAAACAGTTTTCAAAATATTTCTTCTCCTTTTTGTAAGAATAAAAAAGGTTATGAAATCTTGTCTTCTCCTGAATGTTTAAAATAAAACTCCACCGAAACAGATAAGGGATTTTCATTTTCGAAAACAAAACATTTGTAGGGACGACAATTTAGAGAAAAAAAATGCACGATATGAATTTTAAAAAACAGATCATATGCTACAGAAAACTTTTAAAATATTTTGTAGCACATATTTAGAATTTACAAAGAAAACAGTTTTACACAAAACTAAGATAGCAAGTGATAAAATCGAACGAGTGATACTGATTTTGTCAATTTACAGAGATTAAGAGATAAATGATAATAGAATTAACATCTCTTTCATTTTCTATTTTCGCCCTTGTTCAGTAGTTAAAGGAATTGAAAATCATTGTGATCTGAAACAGATAAGCCCACAACCGAAAGATTATGATATCACAATGATCTTTTCTCAAACAGATATCACAATGATCTTTTCTCAAACAGATATCACAATGATCTTTTCTCAAACAGATATCACAATGATCTTTTCTCAAACAGATATCACAATGATCTTTTCTCAAACAGATATCACAATGATCTTTTCTCAAACAGATATCACAATGATCTTTTCTCAAACAGATATCACAATGATCTTTTCTCAAACAGATATCACAATGATCTTTTCTCAAACAGATATCACAATGATCTTTTCTCAAACAGATATCACAATGATCTTTTCTCAAACAGATATCACAATGATCTTTTCTCAAACAGATATCACAATGATCTTTTCTCAAACAGATATCACAATGATCTTTTCTCAAACAGATATCACAATGATCTTTTCTCAAACAGATATCACAATGATCTTTTCTCAAACAGATATCACAATGATCTTTTCTCAAACAGATATCACAATGATCTTTTCTCAAACAGATATCACAATGATCTTTTCTCAAACAGATATCACAATGATCTTTTCTCAAACAGATATCACAATGATCTTTTCTCAAACAGATATCACAATGATCTTTTCTCAAACAGATATCACAATGATCTTTTCTCAAACAGATATCACAATGATCTTTTCTCAAACAGATATCACAATGATCTTTTCTCAAACAGATATCACAATGATCTTTTCTCAAACAGATATCACAATGATCTTTTCTCAAACAGATATCACAATGATCTTTTCTCAAACAGATATCACAATGATCTTTTCTCAAACAGATATCACAATGATCTTTTCTCAAACAGATATCACAATGATCTTTTCTCAAACAGATATCACAATGATCTTTTCTCAAACAATGATCTGAAACAGATAAGCCGTACTTATGCAGATATGGGATTGCGCATCTTAATATCCCAAATTGATTACGAGCCGAAGTTGCAAATTTAATTCCCAAGTGCCTGGATTTGTATAGGTTTGCAAAAATAACTTTACCACTAGTTATTGAATGAATCACATTAGTTAGCTATCAGTTAACAAACGTTATAATTGTTGTATAGTCAATGCTTTTTACTCTTCAAAGATAATGCATTTCAGTTATACTGTCTTTTCGACGCGCAGACAAAAGTTGTGCAATATAAATTTGTGCAGTATTTGATAAAAGAAATGTGTAATATAATTAGGCATTGTTTCTTCCACTTTGGCCCTCTGCCACACTGAACGAGAATCTTTTTAATTGTGAATGTCTCTGTGAACAAATATATATACATGTGAATAGTTTAACACAGAGACTCGCAGCCGCAAGTCTTCCATCACAAAACTTCGCAGTCGCGAACAAATTATGTATCTTTCCATTCGACCGAATATGTAAACAACCTGAACTATGCACAATCTCAGGAAGAAGGACTACGCTGTTAAGCTAGACAAATGCAGCTGCATGCATGACCATGACGGAGCTTGAACAGCAAAGATTAGTGAGAGAAATGAGAACAACAAGGGAGGAGAAACTGTTTCTTTTTGTGTACATCTTGAAGAAGAAGTTTACAGTTGAGTCACAATGTCAGGAAGAAGGAATACGCCCACCGCCGAGACAGCAGCCAGAGAGACGTCCACTCGGAGGGCATCGGCCGATGACTCAACGCGGTGGCGTTGCCTATGCTAGCATCTATTTGCTCTCTTCATCAGGTTCCTTCATCACAAACTTGGATCGTTTCATGAGATCTGATAGATCTTGTTTTATTGATTCCTTTCCCTTAATTGGGATAATATTTTGAAATAAGTGGAATTGTTGAATGGCGGTGGAACCCGAGAACGCGAGCAAGAAAGCTCTTCTCTGCAGGCCAGACTACATTTTTTCGCTTTCGCAGTGGTATTAGATATGATGGGAATAACATAAAATTGTACAATATGTAGTAGAACAAACATCGTTACTGTTTTGTAGGCATTTTTTTTTATATATGCATTTAAGTTATGATTAATCATTTCCAATGGAAGGCAAAAGTCTTTTTTTTTCTTTAACAAAACGGAGCTATATGAAATTTAAGAATTTGATATCATCCATAGCCACTCGGGTTCGAGGATCCGACACCCTTGATAAAACACCTCTTGCCCCGAGCACCGACGACCATACATCATGAGCTCGAGATAAGAGGATCGAACCAGTGGTCGAACTCCCGGGCACATCCTATTATTCCCAACGATCACGTACTGTTGACACAATATGGGTACACGTGAACAAGTCTCATCCCGACAAGTCATGACGATAATCTCGTCTGAATAAATGGTCAAACTCAGGTATAATGTCAGTCGTAAAACCCGCTCAAGCGTATTACACGGCGGGCGACATGCCCGCAATCACCGCTTAGCCATTTTATAAATATCCATGTATGCCTCATCTTACCGTCATTCACAAACTTGTAAGCTTTCTGCTCTATATACATGATTGTTCTCTATTCCCGAGCACCCGATCTGACTTAAGCATCGAAGGATCTTCGCCGAAAACACTCCTGACATCCTTTGACTAGTGTATGTGGTTGCAGGTCATCAAAATAATCGTGTTCATCCCTCGAGGACATATCTCTCGACGTCCATCTTTGCTTGCAGCATATCATGTGATCTATAATGATATTCTTATCCCTACAACTTAAGCAGCTCGGTGCTTGAGGACAGACCCCCGACCTCTCGTCCTGATGGCAACTCTCCGATTGGGAAAAAATCAATATCATCATAATTCCATCTCGACTATCTGCGCTGCATGGACAAAATGGAAGGCAAAGTGCATTCTCCGTGTCATAAACTCGTACAGTAATTATCACAGGAAATGTGCGGTTTCGTGCTAAAACAATAGTGCTCAGTAATCAGTATTTCGTATTTTGGTATTCCTGATAAAATAAGTTATTATCCTTCTTTAAAACATAAATGTCAAGGGTAATTTACCTAACTTAAATAATGATATTAATGCCCCCATAATCACCTCGGGGCCCGAGAACCGAACAGCTCACCCAAGACCCCAACACACACCAGCAGCTCGGGAGTCACCCAAGGACCCAACGATACGCCACGCTCGACCCACGCTACTGAGCTCGGGCTGTTTCCCGAGGACGCTCTATCAAGATCAGGTGTTGTCAGAGGCCTCACTACCAGTTCGGGGATATTTCCCGAGGACCATGTCTCGATTTATGAAGAGTCCACCCTGGATACGTCTTTTCTTATTTAAAGAATCCGGGGACGATACGACTTTCCTCGTCGAAGATCACGGAGAGGATCTCGCCCATCCGAGATATGCTCCTCTCCACCGACTTAGCCCCTCTACGCACTCTGCCTGACTTAAGCATCGGAGGGGCTTCGCCGGACACACTTCCGGCGCCCTCTGACCGGTTATTTGTGGTTGCAGACATCAAGGAGAAGCATAATCTAATCCCCAGTCGCCCGACGTTCTCGAGCTCCTCGACGTGGTGGTGTTTGATCGTCGGCTGAAGTAATTTGGCTACATCAATTGGCGTCGTCTGTGGGAAACATAGAAGAAGGACAAGATGCCACCAAAGAGGAATAGAGCTCAGGGTATTGGAGAAACTAGCAACACGGAGAGTATTTCTCAGGGGTCGGAGAACCCACTCTCACTGCCGCCCAGATAGCCGAACTGGTAGCAACCACGATGGCACAGATACTGGCAAATCAACCCGAGTCGCGCAGACAGCCCGATCAACAATATGAGGAGATTAGGAAGTTGCAGGAGGAGATTGAAAGTCTGAGGAAGGAGAGGAGCTCGGCACCTCCTCCCCCGCCTGCTCGGGAGGTCCCCTTTTCTGCTGAGGTGTTGGCAGCTGAGCTACCTCAGCACTTCAAGTTTCCGAACGT
>KV011797.1:43719-55475 GCA_001598015.1 Dorcoceras hygrometricum
CATAAAGGCAGAGAATTAAAGCCTTAAATGACAGGCCTTTGATTACCTCCTCAACACCTATAAATACCCCACTATGATCACCGATTCTTCCTCACAAGCATTTCAAAAATTCACTCAGTAAAGCAATAAACTCTCACGCTGCAACTCTGCCAAAGTTCTCAGTTGAATTCCTGCACAAGTTGAAACCCAGTGTCGTACACCAGAATTTTGGCAAAGGGCTGATTGATTCCTGCGTTTTTGGAACCGCCAGATTTTTTAGATTTCACACTTTTTCCAGATTCAGACTTCAGATTGTAAGTGGGCTTTTGCTAAGTAAAATATTCGTTTAATATATGTATATATATATATATATTATTCTATTTTATTATTACATATGTTTCTAATATATCAGTTCACATATATTATTTGCTATCATATATTATTATTTAATAATATGTTATTAAATAATATATATAAATAATAGTTATTAATAGATTATTTAGGTTTTAAAATTTTGAAGTCATCAAATATATATTATATATATATATATATTATTCTATTTTATTATTACATATGTTTCTAATATATCAGTTCACATATATTATTTGCTATCATATATTATTATTTAATAATATGTTATTAAATAATATATATAAATAATAGTTATTAATAGATTATTTAGGTTTTAAAATTTTGAAGTCATCAAATATATATTAATAATAACAATATATTAGTTCTATTATATATATTATCGACTGCGAATTTGAAAAGTTATGATGTGAGTAATATTATCATTTATATTTTCATTTGATTTGAGAATTTCAAAAATGTCGTAATCACCTATATGACCTTAAATCCATTGTGGAGGTATGTAAGGAATCAAATACGTAGTCTGTACATTAATTAAATAAATGTGATTTGATGCAGACAGCAATGCTGAAAATGACATATGAGCTTTAATTTGTTTCTTCCAATTAATTATGGTATTTAATTATTTCACATAGCTACAACTAGGATTGCAGGTGCACTCAAGAGATTTATGCGGGTGAGCCTCCCAAGAATAATTGTGCCTTAAAGTTGGTTCATAAAATTAACATGATCAATTCGGCTGTCATCTTTTATTGCATGCAGAACTATTTTGCATCCGTTGCAGTACAACTACTGAATCATATCTATCTTGGAAAAAAATTTAAGAAATAGTTGAAGATCTGGGAAAAAATTAAACATGTAGCTAGGTTAACTCGATAATTATTAGTTTAGTAATTTAATGGTGTTGTATCCAACTGATATCAATCTTACCAATCCTTACCACGGCTCTATCCCTAGGAAAGCAAATGCTATCCGTTAAGATTTGACATCACAATTATACAACATACCTAGCCAATTGATGTACAATAACTTTCAAGAGGTCACTCATTCCAGTAATACTCCAGCACATGTACGTCTATCTAAATATATCCTCCCCAAAAGTATGAAATATGCTTCTTGGGAGACTCAAACCTTGACCCCACTCAAATATCAATTGTTAGGATAAAACGTTTACCATTATATCAAAAGTTATATTTGCTACCCAATGTGCAACTTTATTTTCTTATAGTACGACAACGCAAAGTTCATCTATTACGTGTGTTAGGGTCGGGCTGTTAGGCCATGAGAGCGAAAGGTGCGTGTATAACTGCTGGTGCTGTCTCATATCCATTTGAAATCAGGCTTACTCTTTCTCCTATCATCGGTCCTATCTCAATAGAGATAATACCCGCTAAGATACATCTTTACAGTCCACCTGACAATCAAATCAAGCGGAGCAACGTCAACAGTTTAATCTACGAGAATTTTCCAGAAGATCATTCATCCCGATATTACTCACACATATATGCATAACTCAACAAATTTTTTCTTTGAAAGCTCATATTATCAATATTAACATGATACCATATCAATTCCAGAAAGAAATTCACAAACGTTTTTTAAAACAAACATACAAAATTTGATCGTTAGATGTTCAATATCACAATTAGACCAAGTTAATCATAATACCCATTTTGTTTACTTATAATATTTATATTTGTCTAGTGCAATAAATGAATAAGTTTATTTTGAAGAAGTTAGTTATTAAAGGTTAACCCCTTGTATAAATCAAAAGTCTCTTGGCCATATAAATTTTAAATCGAGATATATGCGTGGGAAAATAGGGACCCGATGGAGCAGACCTATCCCAGAGCATACTCCCACGATATTCAGTGGAAAATTACTACACACGAAAATCAAACCGATGAAGTCGGTTTGCTCCATCGAGTCTCTGTTTTCACACACATATCTCTCGATTTAAAATCTGTATGGCAAAAAATCTTCTGACTCACACAAGGGGTTAACCCTTTAATAGCTAACTTCTTCAAAATAAATTTTCAAAGAATACCCTCACAATATTTAAGTGAAAAATATATTACACACGAGAATCAAATCGATGAAATCAGAGAGAAGAGTCACATGTCACCCTATCTGTGCTCATGGGAATACATAAATTTACTAACTTTATGATAGAGGCCATGTTTCAAGAAATTGGAAATACTCGAGGAGATTCGTCAAAATAAAATACTAACAGCCGAAGCATACGTGTTGTACGTATGTGCAGAAATTGAAGATAAATCCGAGACAAAGAGAATTAAGTCAATGTTATAATTATTATTGTTTAGGTGAACAATCGAAAATAGGTGTCGTAGTATAATAAGTGGATGGAAAACTAAATAAGAAAAATGGGCCGGGGAATTTTTTAGTATAATTCTAGCCTCCATTTGCTGCCGCCACGAGGAAAAAACTATAAGCATCTTTTTGCAATAATATTTGCTAATTATATACATGTTTATTCTGTATTCTACCGGAAGGAACTAAAGAAGATTTATCTTCCGTTTGATGAGTATGTACAATTATCATATTCAATTCACTAATTTAAGAATAATCAAATACTCAAACAAGCTATATGAAATCATGAATATTTTGGAGCCATAATCATTACGATAATTATATAAAATACTGTTTAAGCATGTCACACTATAAGGAGCGACGATAGCGATATACCGTAAATTACTTATTTGATGCAATTATTTGGCGCCGCAACAATACTAAGAGTGGATGAGTAAAAGTTAAAAACAATAATAAATGTATTGGATTAAGATGAAACCAAGGATTTCAAGTGTGACAATTATTGTAGTATTGCGAGACCCGAAAGTTATCGGATTAATTGAGTTAATTAATCGGGTTTAGCATAGATCAGATTTGGCTTGAACAGATCTGGGGATGAGCCAACTTTGAGCCGGTATGCTTGGTGAAGCTATCGGGTCAGATGTGATATCGGAAACAACTCTGGGAAGTTTGGGAATTTTGCGGAGTAGCGATCAGATTTGAAGGTTGATCAGATCTGGTAGTCACACGTTACACTGGGCGCACAGGTGGAGTATATCGCACGGATAGCGAAACGTTGTCGTTTTGACAGAACCAGATTTGAGTATGAGCGTGTTGTTAGCGATGCTCATATATTGATCAATTATTTGGGCCGCAACAATACTATGAGGGGATGAGTAAAAGTTAAAAACAATAATAAATGTATTGGATTAAGATGAAACCAAGGATTTCAAGTGTGACAATTATTGTAATAGTTGTCGTCTTAAGAACTGATTACATCTATAAATTATGAAGAAGCTTGTACATTTCAAAACAGAAGGAAATTGCTAAAATAAGAAAGGGTTGATTAGGGTTTGAAAATAAGTGAAATTTATAATACGTACTCATTTTTTTTCAAACATCCCAGAAACTTTTTTATTTCAAAAACATACAAAATTGAGTTTTTTAAACAAAAACTTTTTTACTAAAAGCAAGCATTCCCTAAGAAGATTGTTTTCTTAATTAAATAAACAGGTACTAAGAATAATCTTCTTTTACATAACTAGGCTTTACCTCTAGGCTCTAACATTGTGTTTCCTTCTGATTGCACGTATAATTCTCCATTTTTATTGGAACATATTCCTTTGATTGATTATGCATTGATAAATTTTAATATTATTCTAAAGATTAATCACTACATCTATGATGAAATAATTTATAATCCATTAAGAATCATGCATGCAACATCTCATAACTGAACCTTTATGTAAGATTCATTCTAGACGATCTCCTCCTCCAATCTGCGTCCATAATTTAAAACAAATAAATGAACGTGTCATAGAACAAATCTTTGAATGAGGTAAACAAAATGTTTAATAACGATCCCGATGCCCCCATAACCACCTCGGACCCCGAGAACCGAGCGCTACACTATAAACCTGACGTACGCCACCAAGATCGGGAATCTCCCGAGGACATGCATCGAGATCGGGAGTCCCGCCCGAGGACCACGTCCCGACGTGATATGGAGTCCTGCCCAGGTACGTCTTTCCTTGCGCGAGAGGATCCTGTCTGGATACGTCTTTCCTTATTTAAAGAATCCGATGACGGTACGACTTTCCTTGTTTACGCAACGAGATCCCCGAAGATCATGGAGAGGATGTCACCCGCCCGAGATCTCCGTCGGGATACACTCCTCTCCACCGCCATAACCCCTCTATAAATACCATCATTATACACACACTCATTCTTGCACACTTTCGCACTCAGCATATATTTCTCTCGCTTTTACTCTCGCACTCTGCCTGACTTAAGTATCGGAGGGGCTTCGCCGGACACACTTTCGGCGCCCTCTGACTAGTTATTTGTTGTTGCAGACATCAAGGAGAAGCACAATACAGTCCCCTGTCGCCCGACGCTCCCGAGCTCCTCGACGTGGTGGTGTCTTGCTTTTCGGCTGAGATAATTTGGCTACATCAGATCCCATTTATTTCGAGTCTTTTTTTATTTATGGAATGGGATGGATTATGATCCTTTGTTTGATAGATAATGAATTTGTTACCCTTCAAACAACAATCTCACTGACATCTCGATCTATATATATGACCATCACAGTATGACACATATAGGTGAAAATGTTATGTTTTTTCATCGATCGAGAAGATAACATCCCTGGATATTTTTTCTATAAAACTACTAATAAAATATTAAAGTTAAGAAATTAATTGCCCAACCTCACCATGCCAACCCATATATATGATAATTAAAACCAAGAACACAATAATGGTAATAACATTAATAATCAGCATCATCATCGAATATAATAATAATAAAAAAGGGGGAAATGGCACTAAATTAGTAAGTTATAATAGTAAAAGTCGATGGCGGCGCTACACGATTCAATCTGTACTTAAGATATGTTGATGATCTGGGATATTATGCTTAACTTTGATAATCAATATACTATAATTAAAGAAAGCTAGAATAATACACGTCCTCACACAACTATCTTCGGCCCTAATCAACAAATTATTTGTAGATTCTTGTTATAATTATAAATACGAAAACGTAAACCAATGCACTTGGAATTAAAAAATCGAAAACAAATTAAATTTTTAAATTTAATAAATTACATATTTGTCTCCTTGAAATCATTCGGATTTTATTTCTTGATTATAAATTTTTTTTAACATAGTTTTATAAAAGAAGTGTGTCAATTATTACTAAATTATAATTTTGGAAATTGGTTTTTTTTTATCTTAAAATGTCTGCAATTTTGGACATTAGTGTTATTAAAATATAGTCTTAATCATTGTTGCGGCTCTACACAGTTCATGTCTATATCGTAAAAAATGGGACTACAATTTTAGAAAATTTGTTAATGCGGACTAAGAGTGAATTTGACGGTATAGATTGGTGACAGAAATGCAACTTTTCCATTTTACCTTATACTTGCATTGAGAGAGATTCTGCGTATGTATATGTAAGTGGATTTCATAATTGGCTAAAAGGTCATATTGGTCCTCTGTCTTTAACCGTTTTCTCTTTTGGTCCTATAACTAGTCAAGTTTTAATATTGATCCTTTAACTTTTAATTTTTATCTATTTTAATCCAATTTTACTAAATTGACCAATTTTGACTTTATATTGCTGATTAGACGATGTTAGTTTGATGACATGTCAATAAATTTGAAAATTTTTGAATTTAACGTAATATTAACCTACTTGAAATGATACATTATTGGATAAAAATATAAACTATAAATAAATAATTGAAAAATACACAATTAAAAAGTCTATGTGTATATTTTCATATAATATGTTACTAAGGTAAATCATAAATTTCATAAAAAATTAATGTATAAATGCCTATTTAATTTTCATGAGTGGAATATATGAGTTATCAATTTTTGACTTTCTTGTCATGTCATCAAACTAACCTCGCCCAATCAGCAATTTAAAGTCAAAATTGATCAATTTAATAAAATCGGATTAAAATAGATAACAATTAAAAGTTAAAGGATTAATACTGAAGTTTGACTAGTTACATGACTAAAAGAGAAAACAGTTAAAGATAGAGGACCAAAAGACCTTTTTCCCTTTCATAATTTTTATGAAATAAAAATTGACTTTCACCATCTCATCGTGTGGACAAATTTGTACTTAATTCCCACGACTCCACATGCCTCCTACGATTTAAGTATATATTTTACCAAGATTAATGTTTTCTAGAGATATCCCCCGTTCTATATACTTATTAAAGAAATGTTGTTGCAATTATTTTGTCATTTAATTGCTCAAAGATTAATTTTTAGTTAAAGAGGCAAAACAATTCACCCTAAATTCGGGAAACTAATATAATGTATGTGCTTCCAATTTTGTCCATTTCCAATTCAAGGATCACTCATGCTAATGGTCACTTTTTTCTAGAAAAAGACATGTATTTCTCGCACCAAAAATTTTGCCACATTATCTTTTACTAGCTTTAGTTAAAGAATTGCGTAGATCTAATTGAGGCAAATACTATGCTATAGGCTGCACCTCGAATAGATATGTGGGCCTATGTATCTAACTGACTCTAGGATTAGAGAGCGAGTCTATATTCCACCAATGTTACGGAATATACACGGACAAATTTGATATGGTGGGCATTTCACATGGGCACCATGTGGGCACTAGGCTGACGTGGCAGCACCAAAAAGTGCCACGTCAGCTTGGTGCCTATATGGGGTGCCCACCATATCATTTCTTTATACACGGACTCGCTAATTAAAAGTTCATTTTTTTCTAACTTAAAACAGTATGAGAGCTCAAAGAGTTCCAATTTTATCTATATGCAAAAGCATGAAGAGCAATGATATATGAAATATACGAGGTAGAGACAAAGTTAGAAGATGAAGACGATATATATGTGGTGGAACAAAAGAAGTATTCTAGTAGAATATGTATGATATTGTGAGTATCTTCCGTGAGTATCTGTATGGATACCTGGTGATGTGGCAACATCGGAAATCATCAGATGCCCACACATATGCTTACATAAGATATACACGGTATCAATTTCACCTAGTAGAATATAACAATGACACACACGATTAAAAATATAAGTAAAAAAAATGTGGTAAAGATCACGAGAGGGGTAACAAAACCACCGGTGACAACTAGTCGAGGGCATTTTAACCTAATATAAATTAGAAGTATCATAAGAATTAACAGCTGTAGAATTTGAGAGCTGGTCTACTCTGAGTATAATGGACTATAGACCAGCCCTCTGATTAAAGTTCATTTTATTTTTTCTAACTTAAACAGTTTAAGAGCTTTAGGCATTCCACTTTTGTCTATCCAAAACATTGGAAACAATAACATATGAACAATATACTTGATAGAGACAAGTTAGAAGTTGAAGTATCTTAGTACGATACATCGATAAGGCTAGCAAACGACACTCGATGAAAATTGAAGTAATCGAAAAATGTGATAAGATTCGTCGAAACCATAGGGTTACGACTACAGGTCAAGGGCAATTTTAACCTAATGTAAATTAAACCGTCCTAAGAATTAAAGCAATAATAATGACTCTACAAGCACCCCTTAGTGACTACGCAAAGGACAAAACCCTACCCATTAGCAATTTTTGTTTGTTGATTTAAATTTTTATCATATATTTCTCCCACCAAATACAGTAAACTTATAAAAGAAATTGAAATGGAGATGTAATTAAAAAATCCATTATTATATAATACCAACCCTTGCAAAGAATCAACTAGACTATCAGTTCTGTATATTATATCTTTCTCGCATGCTAACTGCTTGCACATCACATGTGACCTGCATTTCTTAAAGCTAATCCCATAACTGATTTCACAAAATATTCACATACACACACACACACACACATATATATATATATATATATATATATATATATATTAAAGCTAATCCTAATACACAAAATATTCCAATACAACTACACAAACACACATATATAATAATAAAATTGATACTGCGGGCACCTGGTGACGTGACAGTACCAGGAAATGCCACGTCATCAGGTGCCCACACATATACCCACATTAGATATCTACAGCATCATCTCATTATATAATAATAATAATATAAATATAAGTATATGTAATCGTGTTGACCCTATAAGAAGTATAGAAAACCCTAAGGGAGCCGCCTGCATATATAATACATATTTACAAATAAATCGTGGTCCTTGAAAACAGAACAGGGTGGCAGAAGGGGTGTAGCCAGCCAGCTAGCAAGCAGCTACGCTAATTTATTAGTATAATTTATATATATATGTTGTTGTAGCAGTTCGTAGAGTGGTCCTCTGCACGTTATATGTTGTTGTGCTAGCTCTAATTTAATGTACAAGACTACAAGTTAAAATAAGTAACATATTATGTTTAGTTAATTGGTTTATGTGAATAATACGTAGCACACTCGTCATGACTACTAACGATTGAGATTTATTAACATATATGAGGTCCAAATTATTTTATAGATCTCATATATGATTAAATTTTTATTCTTGGATGAACACTTGTAATACTATTATAAGAGATGATGAATTTTTTTGTGATAAATTTGATGCCGTGAAATATCTCATAACGTGAGTCATTTAAATTTGAATTCGCCAAGGATCCTTGGTCAAGCAAAAGAGTTTCGTTTTCGTGTGAATTCACCTTTTCGTATGCTACACTCGGCTCCAACGTCTCTTAATCAGGACTCCCGTGATCCTCTGCTCACACGGCGTATGCTCGTCTCAGGCCATCTCCAACTCATTGCACTAAAATGGTGCAATTTCTGCACTAAATGGTGCAGTTTCTGCACCAAATACAATATTTATCTCCAACCCATTTACTTTAAATCTTGCACTAAAAGGTATATTCTCGGAGTATTCCTAATAATTTCTATTTATTAATTTATTATATTTACATTTTATATTTTAATAATTTAACTATATAGTAATTATTATTCTAATAAAAACAATATACTAGTTTAAATTTATATTAATATTAACAAAATTACTTAATTAAGTTAATTTTCTATAAATTTGATTTCTTTAATTTTTTTACATTAAATATTTATTTTTAATAATATTATTGATAATAAAAAAATAAAAAAAAAAAAGGAAAGGGGAAAGCTCTCTCATAATCCTCTAAAGAATGCTCGTTTAAGATTGGAATCTTACGATTAAGTCAATACACAATTATAAAACAAATCACAAGGTAATAAGAAAATAAATATGTTGAATTAAATTCGAATTTCTTAGCCAACATATCTCCATAAAGACGAAACGTACACAAATTTATTCATAAAAGAATACATTTGATTTCTCGTCATTGCACCTCGGAACCCGAGACTGATGACCCCACGCTTTTGGATACAGCATATCGAGAGCTTGGGGTAAGAGGTTCGAGGAATCGTCATTGCACCTCAAGATCCCAGGACTAACGACTCCACGCTTTTGGATACAATACTTCGGGAGCTCGAGGTAAGAGGACCGACGAAGGGTCTTTATTGTATCGGACGATCTGATGCTCTAAAACGTGTATGATAATACACCCCTCATGTGCGTTGAATATGTCTAAATCTTGAGAAATCAGGGTGATAATCTCTCCTGAAGGAAGTGGTCAACTCAGGTATAACATCAGCCGTAAAATCCGCTCAAGCATATCACTAGCCAGGTAATGTGCCTGTAAAAGTCTCCAAGCCCACTTATAAATATCCATATGCTTAAGTACACTCATTCACAAACTCACAATCTCTCCGCTTTATATACATACATCTTCGCTGTGAGGACCCTAGTTAATCAAGGTAATTAGTAGCTTAATCATTTTTGGATTAAAGGTTAATCGTTTGGATTTATCCAGCCTAGAGAGGATCAACACGGGTGTAAGCTGATCTCACGTTTCGCTCTAAGCTGTTGGTGCAAGGTGTTTCGGGTTTCAGCTTGGGTGAGCACTGGCGTGAGCTGTTGAGTGGCCGTGCTGCTCTAGGGTGTTGGATACGAGAGCTGGATCGACGTGTGGAAGAGCAAGCTGTTCATGGTGCACCAGATTAGAAGCAAGCCGCTACGTAAGGACTGTGCTGAGTCCATGAGCTGTTATCAGCTAAGGAGTACTATGTAGCATAGAATAGCAGGCATGAGCTGTTCTGGGATTGAAAGCTGTTACATATTGGTGCGTTGGGATCTGAGAGCTTATCGAACAACTTTGGGGTGTTGTAAGCTGTTTAGAGTATCCTGAGCTGATAGGTAGGATACGTGCTGTTCCAAATTCCTCCGAACTGAGTTGCATGAACTGTTAGACAACGATGCTAATGCAATCTGGGCTGCCTTGGTACGAGCTAGTGGCATAGCAGCTCTGAGATGTTAGTGAGGGCCAGTTCTGGTGAGAACTGATTGTGTTCGAGAGCTGGAGTGGTGCGTGAGAGCTGCTAGCACACGAGAGCTGATCTGGGGTCAGAGTTGAGGCCTGAGCTGTTAGAAGTCATCGGCCTGATCGTAAACTGATAGCGAGGAGCAGGTTCCACGAGAGCTGTTGGTCTCACGTGAGCTGACCTAAGTGGTGCGTGAGAGCTGCTAGCACACGAGAGCTGATCTGGGGTCAGAGTTGAGGCCTGAGCTGTTAGAAGTCATCGGCCTGATCGTAAACTGATAGCGAGGAGCAGGTTCCACGAGAGCTGTTGGTCTCACGTGAGCTGACCTAGTACGTAAACTGGTCTGGACTGTGATCTGTTACTATTGCAGCATTTGCGAGAGGTGTTCGTTGGACAGATCAGGGAGGAGTTAGCTTAGCTCTCCTGAGCTGTTAGGGCTAAAGTTGCGTACATGAGAACTATGTGATGTGAGCTGCCACAGGCGAGATCTGTTGGTGTACGTAAGCTATTAGTGTGAGGCGTCCCGTGCTGGTTGTCCAAACTGGTGTCAGCTTTGAGGTGTGAGCTGAGCTGTGAAGGCGTAATCTGTTGAGAGACTGAGCTACTGGATGACGCTGTTGGGGATCCGGATCCGCCCCCCGGTCAGGCAGCGGAAGAACAAAAATATAGAACCGGGAGGCGATCAATACGAAAATCAAATCTACATGTATCGACATACATAGGGTGTTTCAGGCGTGTTACCTCACTGGCACTTGTGCCTGGCTCCAACCGGTGTTTCAAGAACCCGGCGCTTCTCGGTAGATTGCGGTAGATACGCCAATCCGGTCCACGACCAGATCCGAGACTCCTTCGTCAGACTGCACTAGAAGTCCTGACGAGATCAGCACGAACGGATTCTCCACGTCGAGTTGTCCGGAAACCAATTTTCCGGCGAAGACGGCGGCGGCGCACGGCGACGGCGGCGAGGAGAAGAGAGGGGGCGGCTGATTTTAGGGTTAGGTTGTAGTCTA
>KV011797.1:57997-72404 GCA_001598015.1 Dorcoceras hygrometricum
AAAGAGTGGGTCGTAGTTAGCAGACTAAATGAGAGCTGTTGAGAGTTCCAGCTTTGGAGAGAGAGCTGTCCAGGACGCGCAAGCTGTCCAATACGTGATTTGGACTGTTACTATGAGCTGTGCTGCTGTGGATGCTGTGAGCTATTCCAGGCTTAGGTGCTACAAACTGAGAGAATCGCGGACTGTATTTGGGTTGCTGTAAGCTGGATTGAACATCCAGAGATGAAGTGCATGGATGCGATCTGACCGGAGTTGGTGTAAAATGTCGAGTGGTACTATGCGGTCTACCCAGTACTGAGCTAGCGTGACCTGTTCTACTGTTCCTAGCACAAACTGTTGTGCGGACAATTTTGAGTGAGAGCTGAGTGTGGTGCGTAAGCAGTTTGGTACATGTGAGCTGAACCACGTATGTAAGCTGCCCAATTGAGAGCGAGAGCTTGTGGAAGCTTTGAGGTAAGCTGAGCGGTGAAGGCGTAATCTATCGAGAACCAGTGCTGCTGTGTACGCGTGAGCTGGTATTGTTGTAGCTGTTATCTGCTAGGAGCGTGATATGTTGGGATGCAAGCTGTTGGATACGAGAGCTGGCATGTGAGTGCTGAGCTGTACGCTGGGCTGAGTCGCTGTAGCCGTAATATGTTGAATTAGTGAGTATATATATATCAGCACTTAGTTATTTGAGAACACATCCCTTTGTGTCTTCTGAAATCTCCCGACAGATTATTTCTCCAAACCATAGAAACTGTTCACCCGACTAGTTCTTCCCTGATTTTCGAAGATCGGTCGGCCAGTTTAGGGGGAGGTTGCAGTGGTTGGAAACTCCTCTCCAAGGCTGACGTTTCCATACCAGTTTGAAATCGGGAGGAGGCCGGGTGGAGGAGATCTTCGCTAAGCTGCACGAGTTGGGATTCACGATTTTCGGCCGGGTTGAGTTTCAGTTCAGATTGTAACCTCCCTTGGGGCTGTCGCGAGCTGCTGATCCTGGAGCAGCTGGCTGAGAGGAGCAGAAGGTGTATTTTGCTGTCAGCTGTGAACAGTGCCGAGGTAGTTGCCAAGATCTGCGTAAGGTACAAATTCGGAGCTTGTAGTTACAGCTAAATCTAAGCATGGGTGCATAAGGGTTGTAGTCCGAGCTGCCTTAACCTCGTTGTATGGTTGTTGTAATCTTTTATGCTTGTGTTGTGCATACTGTTCGAGCAGTTTAGCTAGTTTCATGTGTGCTGTATTATCTGTAGCTCTTATGCGTGTGCTGGATAGCTGTGCTGTTGATTGGAGCATTGTGGTGTTAGAGGTTGTGGCTGTGTAGCCAAGACGTGAGCTACAGACAGGGGCCTGAGCTATGTTGTGCTCTCGTATGCTGCTAATTTGTGTAAGCTGTTGTGTTTATGACTACGGGCTGGATACTAAATGTGAGGATTGAGAAATTCGATAGTGATTAATCAGTTTTGCATAGGATTAGTCAAGAGATTTTGGGGATTTCGAATTTCAGATTTTGAGGAATTGTAGTGAAGTTTGGATTGTAATTTTTAGAGTTCTGGATTTTGAGTATTTGGTTGAATCGGGTTTCAGATTTTTGTGTTTTTCGGAATTTCAGCTGTTGGTAGCAGCTGGAGGATCAGATGTCTGCGCTAAGTGGTGAAAGTCAACGATTTGGGTTGACTGCTGGTGTTGTTGAGCAAAACAGTTGTTGCTATTGCAAGAGATTTGTTCAGCTGTGGGGTAACGCTGGCAGATGTGCGTGTGTAGGAACCAGCTGTTGGTTTCGTTAGGGTATTTCTTAGTGGGTAACGAAACTACGTCGTTTGGATAAGTTGGAACGACAACGTTTTGGGTGTAATGCTTTGTGTCAGCTGTTGGTTGTGTTGGTCACCAGCTGGAGAGGGATCGGATGCGTTGATATGATCAGACGTTGGTTTGATCAGCCGTTGACAGCGATAGTGACGTGTTCCTCCACGACGTCGTTTGAGTTAGCTAGCGTGTTCAGCTATTGGTCGATGGGAGAGAGAGATCTGCTGGCAGCTGAGGAAGTGATGTTACGTCGTTTTGATATTATTTTAGATTCAGCTGTTGGTCGTTTTGAGAGAGATCTGTTCTCAGCTGTTGGATGCTGCGGCGTCGTTTTGATTAGTTGGTACGACGTCGTTTGATGTTTGTAATTGAAGTGCAACGTCTGTTGGTGTCGGCTGTTCTCGTTGAGAAGAAACGTTGGAGTCAATTGTAAGATTTCTACTGTAGCATTACCTGACGTCTGGTTTAGGGGAACAACAGCTGTTGTATGGTGATTTATATATATAAGTGTTGAGCGACACTTAGAGCATTTTCCACCCGATATTTCTTATCTCCATCTTCAAACCCTCGATAGCTACTGTTCACCCGAACATTTCTTCCCTAGATTTCTGTCGATTCCAGTCGTTGTTTTGAACGAGATTGGTGGCGCTGGATTCTCCTTGAGTTGCTCTTTCGATTGATACTTGCTAGGATGCCTGAGTCGGCATTGGAGAGAAGTGCGAAGAACCTGTTTGTTAGAAGCTTTTCGTGAGATCTGAACCGTGTGTTCTTTGGTTCTTCTGGAAGCTTGAGATAGCTTCTGCCGAGGTTGAGGAGGTCAGGAGAAAGCTGATTTGCTTAAGCTGAGTTCTTCCGTGCCTTTGAGAAATCTGTTGAGGTAGATTGAAGCTGTGAGGTATGAATTGGAGCAGCTCTTAACAGCTTTGAGCATGATCATGGCTATATTTCATGTTATGAAATCTGTTTGATTGCTGTTGTGTGTTTATGTGAAGCAGACTTGATGAATTGATTGATCATATGTTATGTTTTGCGTAAATTGTGCATGTAGAAATCAGATATGAATTTCTTGGCATACATGCATACATATTGAGCCTCCTGACTGATTGATGACCTGATTTAGAGCCACGTTGTGACCAGGGCAGACAGATATGTCGTGCCTGAAAGGTCCAACGCTATCATCGGAGTGGTGATCGACTGAGTTGTCGTATCGGAACACCACCGAGTTGTGATGGCTGACGGGCCGGAATATCACGGACCGATGGTTTCCACCGGCTGATTTGCTGTGCGTGGTATAGAGGCTCGTTTGAGATGATTTTCCAGTTGATTTAATGGTCTAGATATCTGATTCCTTGACAGCCTCATGCATTTCATAACTTGATTTATAGCATGTTGCATGACTTGCTGTTTTTAGATGGCTCTTCGTTCTGAGGCTTGACATCGTATTTCTTTTCCTGATTTTGTGTTGTTTGGGTCTGTGTTACCCATTTGCAGGATCTACAGGTAACCAAGATGGACCGAGTGGAGTGCCAGCTGGTCGATCCCCATTTCCTTGAATCCCAGTTATATATTGTATTATGTATTGAACCAGGGAATGCCCTGTGTTTTTAAGTATTGGGGATCTGTATTTGATTTGATATTTGATGTTACCTGTTTTTGTATGAGTTCGATTTAACTTGTACTTTGATTAAGAATATTTTGAATGATGATTTGATTTCAGGGCCAAAGTATTTAAAAAATTTTTAAGCCCTATTTTATGTTTCCGCGTTTATGTGCTTATTTGTACTTTAATATTGAGTGATTAGCACGGGGCCTGACATTAAACCTTGTATGCATGATAGTGTTTAGGTTGTGCTGCTATTTGACGGAGTGGGTAGCTCCCACACTCTCGATTGCGCTGTAATGAGACGGAGTTGGTAACTCCCACACTCTCGGTTGTGCTGCTATGGGACAGAGTGGGTAGCTCCCACACTCTCATGAGCTTGGGCACCAGCGGGTTGAATTGTTCTAGCTTGCTGCTGGTACTGCATGTAATTGAGCGGTTGGGTAGCTCCCATTCTCGCACATGAGCTGAGGCCATTCCTGTTCTGTTTTGGGCCTGGTACCGTGTGTGATCGAGCGGCTAGGTAACTCCCATTCTCTCACACATTCGGTGATCACTTCTGTTCTGATAACCAGCCATGTGCTATTTCCGTGAGCTTTGTACCTCCAGCCATGGAGTTGTTCTGTGAGTCGTTTATCTCCGACTGTCGAGTTGTTTTTGAGAGCCTTGTTCCTCCAGTTGTTGTTTTAGTTGCAGTGTATGTTGTATGCCCAGCTGTTGAGCTGCTCCTGGAGCCCCAATGATGCATCATACCTGTGAGGAATCAGATTTCTAATTAGTGATTAATCGGATTTTGAGTTAGATTAGTTACGAGAATTAAGAAATTAGCATGTCTCATGGGTGACGTAAGCAAATCTCATGCAAGAAGTGATCGCGTTCTTTTGGTGAGAGATCTGCTGGCGTAAGCAGATTTCATGTGCTGGTCAACGAGAAGCGTTGACATCTGGTTTAGCGAGAAGGGAGAGATCTGTTCTCTATACGCCGTCGTTTTGTGTTTTGCGCGAGTTCTGTAGTAGCGCTGGGATCTGTTTCTTTGAACATCGTCGTTTAGCTTCACGCGTTGTCAAAGGCGGAGAGATCTGTTTTGCCTGCGACGTCGTTTTGTGCATTTCGCGTGTGGCTCTGAGATCTGTTTAAGGTTAAGCGTTGTCGTTTTGAGGCTTGCGCGAGATTAGTTTAGCGTGAAGTCTGTTTTTGCCTTAGCGTTGCACGAGGGATCTGTTTTGCGATATTTTGAGTTGTAGGACTCTGTTTTTGTCGGTGTTTGACTTGCCCTGTATCTTATTGAGTAGAGGATATATATCTAAGTGTTGAGTTACACTTAGAGCATTCCAGACCCGATATTTCTTATCCTCAAACTCGAACCCTCGAAATAGCTACTGTTCACCGTCACTTTCTATCGCCATTTCCCGTCGATTCCAGCCTCTGTTTTTGACGTTCTTGGTGGCGCTGGACTCCTTGAGACTTGATCTTCCCTTTGATACTAGTTTGGAAGCTAGAAACAACGAGTTGAGAGATCCCGAAGGCCCTGCGCGTACGTGAATTGCTGGTGCAGTGAGCAGATTTGATCTTCGTTTTCCTTGAGCTTTTGGGTGAGCATTTCTCGTAGATTTGAGTTGTAGTTAATGCCTGCGTAGAAGTGTAGAACTTGCGTATAGCTTCTGGCCGTAGGATTAACGTGTGTATATAGCAGATTTGAGCTACGAATTTGAATACCTTGCACAGATTTGTTGCTGGAATCTTCGGCTTTGTGATTTTGAAGCTAGGTGAAATCTGTTCGCAAGCTGTGAGATCTGCCGTGCCCTGTCATGATTGTGAGGTAGAATTTTGAGGATTAGAGGTACGAATTGAGCAGCCCTTAGCAGCTTTGAGCTTGAACATGTCTATATTCGATATTGTGAAATTTGTGGCTTTTCTGTTATGTGCCTACGTGAACCAGTTGCTGTTTTTGGTTGAGTGTGCATACTGTTTTTACGTTTAGGCATTGTATGTATTGAGCATGGATATTGAATGGCATTCATGCATACATCTTGAGCCTGATTTACAGATTTGATTTGATAACCTGATTGGGTGCCACGTTGTGACTGGTCGACTGATTAGGCGTGCCCGAAAAGTCCAACGCTATCGTCGGAGCGGTGACTACCGGATACGAGTGTCTACCGCCGAGCTGTGATGGGCTGACGGGCCCCGATGATCACGGACCGATGATTTCCCGGTTGATAGACCGTGGTATAGAGGCGACATGATATGATTTTCCGGTTGTTATACCGGTCTAGCTGACTGATTTCCTTTGGCAGCCTCATGCATTCATAGCATTGATTTATAGCATGTTGCATGTTTATTCTGCTTTGATAGCTCTTCGTACTGAGGCTTGACCTCGTACTTGTTTCCTGCTTTAGTTTTGTTTGGGTCTATGTTGCCCATTTTCAGGAAATACAGGCAACCAAGCTGGACAGAGTGGAATTTCAGCTGGTCGATCCCCGCGTCCCTGAGTCCCAGTCTATATATGATATGTATTGAACCGGGGGATGCCTCGTGTTATCATGTATTGGGGATCTGTATTTGATTGATATTATGTTGATACCTGTTGCGTATGAGTTTGAGTCAACTCATATTTTAATTATCGATATTTTGAATGTATGATTTGAAGTTCAGGCCCATTGTATTTCGAAAAATTTTTAAGCCCTGATTTTAAGCTTCCGTGTTTATGCGCTTATTATGTGTTAATTGTTAGTAATTAGCACGGGGCCTGACAATACCTTTCTTCATGCATTTACACGACATTCATGTTGCATGCTTTATTGACTGTTATTTTATTGCTCTTCGTACTGAGGTTTAACCTCGTTTGTTTTTCCATGAGGCTTCTTTGACTGTGTGTTGGTCATTGCAGGCTTTTCAGGTGGTTCAAATGGTCCGAGAGTGAGGCAGCTGTTGCAGCCCCAGGCGTGAGTTCCCAGTTACATATATACATGATATATGGAGTCATTACCAGGGGATGCCCTGTGTATTTGTTGTATGGTTTCGATTTGTGATTGGTTGTATATATATATATATATATATATATATATATTGGATGACTGATATTTTATGCAGTCATATTTTGGTGCAAAGCTTATATTTTGAGTATTCGTCGTATTTTAAGACGTATTTCCCGTCAAGCCAAAGGAAAAAAAAATTCCCGCTCTTTAAGCTTCCGTGTTTTTACTTGTTTTAGCTATGTTTAGAACATCGGGGCTGACATTCACTTTCTATTCCGACGACTCGACCTCACTTAATTATCGGAGGGGCTTCACCGAAAACACATCCGACATCCTATTGTTGTTGCAGTTACTTAAAAAAAGAAGTATACCCACTTTTTCTAGCACATGCTTAGTTCCCGAGAACAAGCCTCCCCATCTTCCGACTTGGTGGTAGCTCGTCGGCTGGGGAAAATTTTGGTTACATCAATTGGCGTCGTCACGAGATCAAGTAGAAAGAGGACAAAATGCCACCAAGAAGGAGCAGACTTCGGGAGACTGAAGAAAAAAGTAATATCAACAACTATCTCGGGGGCCCAAAAAAACCAGGGTCTCACGACCGCTCAAATTGCACCGTTAGTGGTAATTACAGTAGAACAAGTACTAACTAGTAGGCCAGAGGCTAATCCTCCTTTTGATCCTTAATTGGAGGAGATTAGAAAGCTTCGAGAAGAAGTTTTCCGTTTGAGAGAAGAAAGTAGCTCTGGGCCCCCACCTCCTGCAGTTTGGGTGGTACCTTTTTCGACAGAGGTGTTACTGTTAGAGTAAATGCCCAGCTAGCCAACTTGTGGCGTGTGGGTTTTATTGACTCTTGTGTATAACGATCTTTATTTATGAAATACGCATTTCTTTTATGGCATTCTTTATTTTCATTGTGTTATAATGTTAAGAATTGTGTTGGATAAAGACCTAGAATGCACCATAGTGTATGTTAGATGTGATAGTGGATATGATGGCTATCATAAAACACATCTAATAGTCACTGTGCATTCTGAACTCGTTCCTAGTCGATTGGGCCGTCAAAATGAGGATAAGGCCGCCCGATCTTGAAACTAGCATCTGCGATGCGAAGTACCATGTTTCATTGGTAGGGAACATTGTGATGTTCTGAGCATGCAGATGGATAGTGACCTGGTGATCTATCGAACTACCCTCGTTCGGACTTTCCAAGTGGTTACCATTTGTCGAGTGGATAAGTCCGAGGTCTTGGTTGTACTGATTCCTCACTACTCGAAACGTCATTGAGACTCTACATGATAGGCGCTTCACTTTGACCCGTTTACCGACTCACTTGGGGTCATTAGGTGGCGAGATTGGGTGAAGTCCCGATGCATGTAGGAGTCGATGCTTCGTTGTCGAGGATTCACCGCTCGCTTTTATGCGTGGATATCCTATGCTATCTGAGGAGAAAATAGTGTGATAAATCTCTGGCCAGAGTGCTGGATGTGTTTTAGGTAAATGGGTTTGCCTAGTAACACTCGCGATGTCACTATTTGATCTCCAAGATGTATGCATAGTTATCGGATCTCTAGCGACTCTCGATTTACCGATGGTCGTTGATCTGATCGGGATATACGAGTTGAAAGGACCGTACTGTACGCTAACCATGATCTACTGGTTCTTGCAAGCACTATCAGTGATACCTAGGGGATCATGGGGCAATGTTGCTAGACGCTTTACCATGATCCGATGGGAAAGTCCGAAATTGTGATTTCGGACTCGCAATGGTTGTGGGCCCACGGCTAGCTGTATCCCTGAACCATTGAGGGTCACACAAGTACTGGATTCACGATTCTCGCACGGTAACTGAGCTCAATGTGTTGAGCATAGGATGAGGAATTTAGGGAGTGCGACTTCCTAAAAGTCAACAGGGGTCAAATTGCGATTTCCCTAAAGTTGAGGGGTTAAACTGTAATTTTGGACTAGGTGGTCTGAAAAATTGTTTTCACATCATAATACTCAGTTTTGGAAATTGTGTAGATCGGTCCGATCAGATCGTCGATCGGAGTTATGATAAAGCCGCGGTGACAGGAATGAACCGAATGTTCATATGGACCTGGGCCTGACCCAAGTCCATTGGGCCTGTTCAAGCCCATGTATCACCTTTATTTACTAGACTTGGTCTAGGGATACAACATAACATCACAACACACCAACCCTAGCCTCCAATAGCCTCCGCCCCTCCTCCCAACTCTCCTCTCGGCCGCGCCTCCACCCACGCGCCGCCGCCGGCCGCCGCACGCGCCGCCGCTTGCCGTGATCGGACTTGCTCCGATCGTCTTGACGAGGAGATTCCGTTCGTGTCAAATTCGTCAGCTCTTCTAGTGCAGACTGACGAAGGACTCGTGTATCCAGTCGTGGACCGGATTAAAGGAGATCTACCGCCGCCTACCTTGAAGTGCTAGATTCCCTGTGAATCTGGTCGGAGCCAGGCGCCTAGACGCCAGCAAGGTAACATTCATTAAACATCCTATGTATGTTTTATTGTATAGATCTTATGTATTGAACGATTCCTGGTGCAAAATTTTAAACTTTCGCTGCGTCCCGAGAAATGGGATCCGGCTCCAACACTGCGCCAACAGTTACTTACATAGCTCCACCAGCATTTCAAGTTGCCGAATATGGGAGAATATGATGGAATACGGGATCCCGAGGAGCGAAAATGCAGCGCTTCTTTATCAATGCATTGATCTCATCATGTGTTGGGTATTTCTGACCACCTTAGTCAGGTCAGCACAAAAATGGTTCAACTTCCTTCCAACTGGAAGCATCAAGAGTTTCCAGCTTTAGCCGGACATTCCTCCATCAGTTCACCAGTAGCAAGAAACAACCGATGACTATGTTTAATCTCTTCAATGCCAAGAAAAAGGAGCAAGAGAACATGCATAAGTACATTAGGCACTTCAACATGACTATTATCGAGGTACCTTCTGCTACTCTAGACTTGTTGATCTGGGCGTTCACCCGGGGTTTGCAAGGGGGTGACCTTTAGATCCTTGGTCAAGAAGCCCCCGAAGATGTTTGATGAGCTCTTAATTAAAGAAGAGAAATATGTCAACATGGAGGAGGTACAATCTGCTCGGAGGACTGATCAGAAGGCCCCATATAGGCCCACTAAGGAGCCTCGACTAGAGAGGGTGGTTCTGAGGCCCTCTCGACCTGAAGCCCCCGTGCTGTTTGGGCAATTTGTGCTCGGACGCCTTTGAAGGTGGGAAATACTCACGCTCTGGAGGTTTGCGATGAGAGGAGGTCGGTGCAAAGACTTCGGGGAAGTGAAGTACGCTCGAGGAACCCGAAATCTGACAGATTTGTTACTTTCACAGGGACAATGACCATACAAACTCCGAGTGTCAGCATTTAGATTAGGATTTGGAGTGCATCATCCAGGGTAATCCAGACGTCCGAGATGTACTGGTTGGAGGTGGAACACCTTGACCTCAAAAGAGGGCTCGAGAAGAAGGTAGTTGCCGATGATGTAGAAAGGCTCTTAGCAGAGACAGCATTGACCTGGGACAAAACCAAAATCCTCCCCGAAGAGAGTCTCGATCATCTCAGCCTCAAGGATTCATCCATATTATCTCGGAAGGACCTACTGTTGGGGACTCAAACCGAGCAAGAAAAGCCAGATGCCAGTGCATGGAAAGTGTGGAGATCAGCAAAAGATATTCAGGCCCCACTATCTCATTTGGGTCCGAGGACCTACAAGAGGGGTTGATATGCACAATGACGCCCTCATGATCCAGTCTATCATTGCCAATTATGAAGTATCTCGCATTTTGTAGATTCTGGGAGCTCAGCGAATGTTATTTTCAAGGAAGGTATGGACCAAAGGGATCTCGGGGAATATCATATAAATCCAGTTCAAACTCCTTTGTTCGAGTTCACGAGTCACTCTATGTAATTGGTGGGAGTTTTTTATATGCCTCTCTCACTTGGGTCGGGAGAACTGAGAAAGATCAAGGTAGTCGAGTTCACTGAAGAAGAGGAGGAAGAGGTAATTCTCGTCCCCCCAGCAGGAGTAGTGAAATTTACTCGAACTCTCCCCAAGGGTCTCAAGGCACAGCTTGTCCAATGCCTTGAATATATATATATACATATATATATATATATACATATATATATATATATACATATATATACTAGATGTCTAATGTGGTGTTGGTTCAAAAGGCAACAGGGAAGTGGCATATGTGTGTTGACTACAGAGATCTAAACAAAGCCTGTTCCAATGATTGCTATCCCCTCCTGAGGATAGATCAACTCGTCGACTCCACCACTGATCATGAAATGTTGTGTTTTCTGGAAGCTTACCAAGGGTATCACCAGATCTCATTGGTTGAGAAAGATCAAAATAAGGTCAGCTTCATCACAGTGGATGGGTTCTACTACGTCGTCATATCTTCGGATTAAAAATATACGGCCACTTATCAGAGGCTCATGGACAAAGTGTTTCGGGATCAGATCGGAAGGAATATCAAAGTCTACGTGGATGAAATCTTGGTGAAATCCCAAACAGAGGCGAATTTCATATCTGAAATCGAGGAAAAATTCTGCACACTTTGGGAATATCGAGTTAAGTTGAACCCTGGCAAGTGTGTGTTTGAATCCCGGACAGAAAAAATTTTTAGGTACATGGTGACTCGTTGGGGGATTGAGGCCAACTTTGAGAAGGTGCAAGCCCTAGCCTTGATGTGTTCTCCCTGCAACATCCACGAAGTCCACAGGTTCAATGGGAGAATAACTGCTTTGTCCCGATTCATATCCAGATCTGCAGATCAAAGTCTCCCTTTCTTCAAAATACTATAGAAGGTAAACAAAAGTTCCAATTGAATGATAATAGTGAGAAGGCTTTTATAGAACTTAAGGATTATTTAATGGAGCTTCCAATCTTAACAAACCCAAGCTCGGGGAGCATGTTCGTCTATCTATCTGTAGCCCCACAAACTGCCAGCTCGGTTTTGGTACGAGAAGAGGGACGAGTTCACCAGCCCTTATATTTCGTGAGCCACACATTGAAAGGGGTTGAGATGAACTACACTACTCAGGAAAAAATTTAGCACTTTCCTTAGTCATTACAGTTGGATGACTGAGGCCCTACTTCATTTCTCATCTCATAACAATATTGACGAACAGTGCATTGAGACAAATTTCACACATCTGGATGCTTTGGGGATAGTGGTGAAATAGGCGACTGAGCTAAGCGAGTATGACATCCAGTTTAAACCCAAACAACTATAAAAGCGTAGGCCTTGGCCATTTTCTTGCAGAAACAGTACACCTAGAGCAAGATGAGTAGTGGAAGGTATATGTAGATGGGTCCTCATGCTCCACTAGAACAGTGTTGGAATATTAATGATATTTCTCTAAGGATAAGTCACTAGCATGGCTATGCGGATACACTTAGAGCCTGAAATAATGAAGCGGATATGAGGCATTACTCATCGGACTCCGATCTGTTAAGGGTATGGGAAATTTCTCAGATCCTGCTCTTCTTGGACTCATAGTTAGTCGCCCAGCAGAGAAATTGAAAATTCAAGGTGAAGAACGAAAATGTGGTGAAATATACGGAGGCCTTGAGTCATATGACTGAAGAATTTTTTGAGCTCATCCTCGAGTAGATACCTTGGTATCAGAATAATAAGGCAGATAGACTCGTCAGGTGGACAACTCTCTTGCCCTCACCTCGAGAGAATAAATATGGGTACAAGATTGGTCTCCAAAATTTATCAAATTAATTAGAGCTCGGATGAATTCCCCCATCCGAATGGAGGTTTGACGTCTATGAGTACCTCATGCACCAAGATGTCCCCGAGGAACCTCGACGAGCTCGTGAAGACAAGCACATGACACTTCATTTTGTGTTGCTTAATGGTCTGTTGTACAAGAGATCATTCTCACGCTCGCTCTTGAAATTCTTGAGTCTTGAAGAAGCTAAGTATGTGCTAAGAGAAATCCATGAACGGTGTTGCGGAAACCACGTCATGAGTATAGCCCTGGCAAGGAAGGCCCTCTTTGGTGGTTTCTTTTGGCCGACCATACAAAAATTTGCCTCAAACGTCGTCCAATCTTGCCACGGCTGCCAAAGGCTTGTTAACTTTCAAGGTATTCTACCGAGCTCATACGGACTGTCATCTCCTCATGCCCTTGCGATGAATGGGGAATAGACATAGTAGGCCCCTTCCCGCCAGCTGGACGACAGAGGAAGTTTTTATTTATCATCATGGACTACTTCCCGGAGTGGGTGGAAGCTGAACATTTGGCATGGATCTCTGATGCCGGGGTACTAAAAGTCTTATGGAAAAACATAGATCTATCATTTTGGAATACTTTCGAGGCTTATATCAGATAATAGAAGACCATTATATGGAGCAAGAAATGAATATCGAACAAATTTTCACCTTAATAGCCTATCCCCAGAGTAATGGACAAGTTGCAGTTACCAATTGAACCATTGTACACACCTTCAAAGCTAGATTTGACTCAGCTCGAGGGCAATGGGTCGATGAACTGCCAGCGTACTGTGAGATTACCAAACTACAGCTCGGGCAGGTATAGGGGAAACGCCATATAACATAGTCTATGGAGCAGAAGTCATCCTTCCCGCTAAGATTGGCCAAGATAGCCTCCGAATAACAGAGTATGTTGTTCGAAAACACCATATAACATGGTCTACGGAGCAGAAGCCATCCTTCCCGCTAAGATTGGCTAATATGCCTCCGAAAAACGATGAAATTTGAGGCTTCAAGCTGGTTTATTTGAAGGAAATGAGAGCTCGGACAGCAGTTAGGTTCTCAGCTTACCAAAGGAGAATGATCCGGGCCTATAATAAAAGATTACGGCCTCGGAGGTATTGGCGATATGGTCTGGAGAAGAATTATGTTAGGACCGAAAAACGACTTAACAGCGCTGCTATTGTTCATTAAAAAATTTGCGCTGCTATAATGAGGTGCAATACCTCTGGTTCTTGAACATTAAAACAGAGCACCGGAGACAGATCTGGTATGTAATAAAAACATGCGAAAAACACCAGAACTGAATCCTGATAATTTTAAAACGTTGCAAACAGATTTCTGTAAACAGAAATCTGTTCGACTTACTGTGTGTGCAATGGAGTATGCGTGCGTGCTGAATGTAAAATGCATATGCGGGAAGCTTAAAGAAATGGACCAGTTGTTTTTTTATGGAAGTTCGGACTTCAATTTCCTACGTCTCCCCTTCTTCCTCCTCGGAAGGTTCCACTAGAAGATTTGATCTACACATCGTGTACAGACCCAATCCCGCAACCAGCAGCTGCGAGAACTCCTAGACTCCACCAGCCCTCGGCTATCACTCACTTGTTTTACGCCTATGTGAGAAAGGCTACAGACACAGAGTTTAACGTCTTCGTGCTTGTACGGGATCTGATTTTTGGTTTGTGATTCACTCGCTAATCAATTACGAACATCTCTCAAAATATGCGAGTGAATCTGTGTGTGTGAGATTTTACAGTGTATCGCTCAACTCTCAAAATGAATAAATCTCACACACTGGGAAAATGCTTTTACAAAAGCTGATTTAGACTCAGCAGTCGACACTCGTAGTACGCTCCTCTCTAATTCCGGTCGACTGCTTCGTCTCTGTTTTTCTTCCCTTTTTGTTCTTTTGAATCTTCACGGAATCATCATCTTCTTCCTTCAAATCTTCTCCCTTAAATAGCCTCTGTTCAAATTCAATCCGTCGGACACAAATTCTTCCCGTTTGAAATATGTCCTGTAAAGTACCGACAGGGAGTTTTCCTTGTGTCCTTTCTTTTGCAGGCTTTTTGTCGTCTTCAACACTTGAACTAGGCTCAGCAGTTGACATCCAGCTTTAGTAAATCTTCATAATATAATTCGTCAACTGCTTCGCTTGAACCTGATCAACGTCTGTTATCAGCTTTTGCCTTTCTTCAACAACTGTTAGCTTCTGTTGATCTTCTGCTGATATCTTAATCGCAACAGCTGATTTCTTCTGTCTTTGCGCTACT